>BGZK01000775.1:0-286081 GCA_005406025.1 Eumeta japonica
TTAACCACTGGAACGCGCACCCAAAAATAGTTCCTCCTTCGGCCGCACACCTCCCTGAGTTTTAATCGCAAAGCGCCCCTAATCACAAATTTTGTAAAATAGACTGAAAAGTTGATATTTATCATATTAATGTATTTTTTGATTGTCAATTAGATTCTAATTACATATTAAATAGTCACATTATCACAGACTTTAGTATTCTAACGGGAACATAATTGAAAGTTGCACAACCTGTGCTGTAATTACATCACTCATTTTCAGTGAACATACAATATAATAATATTCACTATTTATTACGAAAACCACATAACTTTGTAGCACTATTCAAGACTTGAAAATAATTATATTCCTGACACTAAACATACTTATTTTTACTAAAACAGATACAGCCGAGCGTCAAACGCCCCATTTTAGATTTCTTGCACTTTCCGTCAAACATTTACGCCTAGCTGCAAGTACAGTGAGCAAATTTAAATTATCTAAACATATGTTTTTATTTTCGTTAGTTTGTGAGGAATTATAATGTAATTATTGTATAATTTTATCATTAATTTATTTCATAGTGATTTATTACTATATATATACAAGGTGATATACATAAACATGATTATCACCTTGAAATAAAATAATTATATCACAATATATTGCATATAAATATACACTTACAAAAATATATCTTTTTGCTAAATCCTACAAACATACACTTACTATATATATAGTAAAATGATTATATCAAAATACATTTTTGTCTTTGTTAATTTTTTTTCCTAAATGATTGTCATGAATTGCAAATGCAATGATTATGAACTACAAATGCAATAAATTATTAGTGAATTTACTTCATATATATAGTAACTGTATATATGTATATAGCAAAAGATATATATATTTGTAAGTGTATATTTATATGCAATATATTATGATATAATTATTTTATTATGGATATATGCGATATATATATCGCATATATATACCGCTTCGGAGAAGAAATGAAGCAAACATCATGTACAATTAAAAAAATTATTTTCATATAAAATAAGAATAAAAAGTAATAAAATATAAAACAATAAAGCTTATTCCTAGGCTTACATTTTTAAACTTATACACTGTATTAATATAATAATAAAATTTATTCCTAAGGATTATATTTTAACTTTACATATAAATTACATTATTTATAATACAATTTTTAGTAAATTTAAATTTATAGCTGATATCTCAGTAATTCTATACATATTTTATGGCAAAAATATTACAATCATTACTATAAAATTCAAATATGTCATAATATTGTTAAAAATAAAATATTTAAAATTACCCCTTCTTTGTAGGCAGTTTTGAAGAAGGAAAAAAGAGCAAGAAATTCGATTATAGATGTTTTTGAATTCAATTATTATTCACAATCACATTCCAATATAAAGCTATTACGAGAAATGAAATATGTTTCAGAATACAATTTAAATTATAATGAAGATAAAAAAAAGCGTAAAAATTCATAAATATGTAGAAGCCAGAGAAAGTCTAAAATCTGAAATAATTCAAATCGAACAGTCCTAAGCCTCAAAAAGAACATTAAAATCTGAAATAATCCACTAAGCCGAACATGACTGATAAAAGTTATAAATATGTAAGAATTTTACAAAGTGTCAACCTAACCACTTTGATACAGGTACAGTTGTACATATAACTGTATTTACATGTTTAGATTTTAAACAATAGTTTGCAATTTCAAAGTGAAAATATAAAACATATCCACCAAACAGGTTGCAAAAATTTCAGGTAAAGCAATAATATTCATATAGGCATATTCAAACAGCACATATTAGCCTAAAAATATCCCAATGTTGATATATATCGTCGCGAACTGAAGTATATTCCGAAAATTAAAAATGGTCTTTCCTTCGTTTGACAATCTGATACCGAAATTGTCTATTTGTTATAAATTTCATTCACGCGAAGATGTTTTAGTACTTATTTCAAAACATATTTTGAAAAATTCTTAGTCGTCATGGATTTTATGGATTTTCTTTGCAAAATTTATTTTCTGTGGATGTCGTCACACTTTTAGATGACTATTGTCAGGAAGGGAAATATAGCAAATATATCATATATAAATAAACACATAGAAATAAATAAAGGATATGGATGTGTTCAAAAGAAGTTACCTTGCACAAACGCAAGCTTCGAAAGGGTTTCAAATAAATGAATTATGAAAGCTACGCAAACACCTTTAAAATTAGTCTGACATAATAATCGACACTCGTATTCCCTTACAAAGTCTCTCCGAACATGATATTAACATATCCCGCTATCAAAATTCTTTCATTCATTCTATCATCATAATCTAGTGCAGTTTATCCAAAATTTTACTGTAGTTTCGAAGAGTATCATTCCTTAGAAGTCGATGGGGTCGGTTCAGTAAGTTCATTTCGTCGATTTTGTCGACCCAGCCCATGTCCTCGTTTAGGCTTGTCTCGTTTTAGTCTATGTGGAGGTAGAGTTTCTACTGAATGATACTCAAGGAAACAATCGTTTTCAAGACGCATAATCCGACTTGCATACAGAACACTGGATTACCGTCCGACTTCTTATGGCATATTTTAAACACATCTGGCAAACACAAAATATCTCCACGAATAGGCATATGGTTTTAGTCCTGTCCAGTCGTAATTCTGATCGCGATATCAGACTGCGAACCGGTGCGGGAGGCATGTACCGCATCTTCAACGATACTGCAATCTGATATCGAAACTCTCTGTGCGTCATTATGTTCTTTTCGTCATATCTTTTGTTATGACTATCCTACAAAATATAAGCGTAGCACACATGTGTTCAATAACCTTGAACATCTTTATATACCATTTTAAACCTCTTTCTTTCCATTGGTACATGGAGAGCGTTTGATCTTTTAGATCAATGCCCCCATAGTCGTATTGTAGTCTTTCACACATATGGGCTTCTCACATTCCTCGCCAGCCCTTGTTCCCGTAGTGCTGTTGTCGTGGAAGGTGCTAATCATCGATACGATTTTGCATCCTTCCATGCCAACACCATTACATCGCCGGAGTGGCGAGCAATGATCGTGCCCTTTCACAGTTTTTCTTCATCTCTTTACATCTTCTGGTATATTTTACGAGTGAGGCGTTCTGTGCCAGACAGTCAAAGCCTCGACATTTGAGGTATCGTGCCAACGCTGGACTATTATAAAATTGTCCATCGTGACACAATGTCCTTTATGTTCAAGACCTTCTAGTAAATTTAAAACTATTTGTGTAGTTTTCCCGGTCAGACTTTCATAATGTTATATTAGGGCAGTGCCAGTAGCAGGAGGGTTAGACATTAGTTTTTACTTTGCGTCTATGCATTTGTCCCCTACTTTGACCCTGCCCTCCCGGCCTCAGCTCTTTCATCACAATCGTCGACACTTTTTTGTTGTTATTTTTTTCTCACCTGTATAAATTATAAATTTATATGTACCCTGTCCGATTCACACAATTCAAATGATTTGATTCCCCAGCGAGCGGCTTTGCTTTTATATTGTGCAAAGGAAAGACGACCTTTGAACAGGGTAAACGAATCATCTACGCTAATCGATCTATTTAATACATATAATTCCTGGAATTTTGATTCAAATGGGAAATAATAGGTTGCAATTTATACAATTTATGGGAAAAGGAACCTTACCTTTCGATTATCGGCAGGCAGCTGCTTACAGTCAGTAACTGGTTGTTACTGGCAGCAAGCGGTTGCTTGCTTTTCGCGTTCGGCAGCGGTTGTTTATCATTATCTGAAAAGTGTAGACATTTAGTTAGAAGGATATATCTGTCATAGGACATGAGATTACGGAAATAGACCAATTCAACGTCAGTGCCTTTCCTCAATATCTTCTAAAGTGTTAAATTGACATATGCCCATATAAATAAAACTGCGAACAAACGGTAAAGCTCATCTACAGTGGTATCTTTCCACTTGTACATGCGCGATGACATTGTATGTATACTACAGCTTTGCCTTATCAATTACTTGATGAGCGTAACGGTTAGTTTCAATGAATTTCCTTCATGATGTCAACGTCAAATATATCGATGAAGGCATCATAAGGAGAATCATAATCCTTCACCGCACAACGGGTGGACAAGAAACTTCTCTAACCGCAGTGAATGCGGTGAAGTCTCGTTGCCATTTGAAATTAACGTCACCACTCAACAATTTCTCGTGGTCTACATCCATTTCGGCTTCCATAAGCTTACCGACGCAGCTACTTGAGGTGGTAGCTCATCATCTGATAAATTCTGCTGAATCTCCTTTTTGGCGGAAGTGACATAATATTCGGCATCATCGTCATCCGAAAATTCTGAATCATCATAACTACTTCCACTTTCAGGATCCAAAAGCGCTCTGTTGTGATGAGACACGGAAAGTCCTAGAAGAACTAGGCATGTCTTCACCAGCAGAAACGTGGACATTAGAAGTTATCACTTGATGAGTACTCGCCGGTTGAATCGTAGAAGCCGGAAATGGCGCAACGAGATTTGATACCTATGAGGTGGTATCATGCTCGGTATCTTCTATTTCAATGACGTAAAGAATTTCTCTGGCTTCCCAAGTTTATTTACACCCAGCTCCATCAGCAATTTCGGTGCCCGACGCGCATTCTTTCCATTGATCCTGGCTCGACACCTTCAGATTTGAAATCCGGCACACACTAAACAATATATTAGGGTGATTAATTTTAAGCCATGATTTTTTCACCCGCAGAAAAATATCCTGTTAAAGGAGGAACTCTTAATTTTAGTTCTAAGTACTTTTCCAATTTCAAAACTTTCCATTTTAAATACAGGTAAACTTGTATTTTTATCTTTAAGTTATATAGTTCAGTGGCATTTCATGGTATGACCTCGCCCACAGATTTTTTTAGAAAAGTGCCTATTGCGGCGTAATCGTAAATTGACAAGGTAGTATGGGTAACTAAACTTAAGCCTTTATAAAATTCTAGTTTTTCTGTAATTATTTAATAAACAACGAGACCTACGAAAAAATGTAAATGACAAAATTGTAGAAAATTAATTTTCTAAAAACGTCCTCTACTTCAACGCGATGTAATTGATAGCTTAAAGATAATCAGCATTTAAAAGAATAATTTGCTAAATTTTGATAAAATAGCTAGGTTTTGTCTTATAAATTACAGAAAAGTTATTTAACGTAATTAGAATTTTCTATTCTTCTTCATCGCATCAATTCACCTAAGTATTTTATAGAAAATATTGATAATTAGTCTTCAAATTAAGTTTTAAATGTAAGAACAAAAAATTTCATCAAATGGGTTTCTTTCCAGTTCGATAAATTTAATAATATGAATAACACATAGTATTTACGATTGGATAAAAATTAAAATTTTAATTAATTATTTGTAAAAGTATAATTACGCGTTTTCGCAAGTTGACATCGACATCGGTATTTTGGGTGCCGGTCTCAAAATGTCGATACACAGCAGAAGAACAAACAACAGGCGTCCTGAAACATAATATTGTAATGTAAACATGGTTAAAATAAATGCAAAACTTCTAAAACAGTTACAAACACTAGTTTTGTACGTACTTAACCGTTTTGGGGCGTTTGAATTGTGGTGATGATGTGGAAGATGACGGAGATGGCTGCGCCGACGAACGACCTGGGATCGCTGGCGAAGGGATTCGCGCAGGAGCTGGAGATCGCAGTGATTGGTCCGATTTGCTCAGCGCCAAGTCCACAATATGTCGTGAACGTTGAACTTTCGGACCATTTTGTTTTATGATATTAGCCCTGAAATTTATAAAAATGTATTATATATTTTGAAAACAATATTTGTAATGTGACCTAAAAAATAGAACAAAATAAAATTCATAAAACATAGTATGTAAATATTTATATTAAAAAAGATTTGCAATGTGATAGAGTTTGAAAAAATTCCTCGTAAATACTTTCCCAACATGAAAAAATCTCATATTTTAAAATTCAAAAACATGTTAATATCAAAATAAAATAAAATATTGAAAATAAAAAAAATTTTTCTTCCCATGAAAATTCTCATATAAAATTAATAAAATTGGTAAATATTTTATTCAAAATAAAAACAAATTAGTTAGAGAAAAATATTCCTAAAACACTAAAATTTCATACAAGTTATATGTTTATATAAAATAAAAATAAATTTGCAATATAAATGAATTTGACAGAAATGCAATATAAACATTTTCCTTTTTTATCCTATTTGCATAGTTTGTAATAATATTCAATTAATCCTGAAATTTAATAATTCAAGTAATTCAATAATTCGAACAAAATCGTAAATTTTATATTTTTCACTTTTGCTTGACTGTACTACGGTTGAAATTTGGAAAACATGTCTCCCTCACCGCTTACAACAGACGATTGCCGTTAGCAAATGTAACGGTTTTTGTACATATATGTAAATTCTCTACAAATTTTGCACCGAGACAAAAGCTAATAGTCTACTTTGTCATTAGAAATCATTGAAATAAAATAATATATTGAAATAATATGTAAAATCAATAACTAAAATTGAACAATGGCGACCATGTTATACAACAAAGAATAAAGGATGAAAGTTTCGGGTTATTTTAGACATAAGTCTTTTCGAAAAACATTGTAATCTATGCTTAATATGATTCTCCAAACGTTTCTACGTATTTTAGTATATTTATCAAAGAGAAATACTTACGGTTTTCTTAGCTTATCCATAATTTCGTAGCAAAATCAGCACAACAATTCACCGCAAAGTGATGACGTAGCGTATGGCATCACGTGGATTTAAAATATCGTTGTAAATTTTTGACGCAAGTGACGAGAACAGTAAATATTTTTCTGCCCTTATTTTTAAACTATAAGATTCAATTTCGTATAATATTGTAGTATAACCCAGAAATTTAAAAAGTATTTTTCTTTTGTATCGTACCAAAAAAGAGCGAGTTATGCCGTTCTAGTGGGTGGCGCCTCAGTCGCAAATGCCACTATAATGGCATTGCGCGCTTGAGGGGTCAATCGAGGACAGTCTGTTGCAACTACCTTATACTGGCTTTTTCTCGTGGTTTGGCTCGCAAAGTAGCAAACATAGAAAAAAAAATCTATGTCTAGACAAGGGAAACAATTCAAAAGACTTTCGAGATTTATGTTGCACAACTCACAGGCAAAGTACAAACTTCGACCGCGATTTCAAGTTTAACTTTAAAGTTAGTTAAATTTTAATTCAAATTAAAAATAAAAGTAAATTTTGGTACGAGTTTGGGAAGAAACAAGATTTGTTATTTTACGGCACGATTGTTATTTTATTTAATGAAATAAGTCAAATTTTCTAAAGTATTGTATGAATATAAATATTATTCAAATTTATTTATGTATGTAATATTTCAAGGTAGATATTTTAGAAGGAATCCAGGCGCATTATTTTTCAGTTATTATTATAATTTTTTTCTTCAAAAAGCAGAGGTATCTAACATTTAGGAATCTAAAAAGAATAGGTAAATAAGTATTTTCGATTGCCTTGCATAATTCTTTATAAATGCAATTATTACGCTAATTGCCATACAGTTATTTAATCACCGTTTTCGTTGAAAGTCTATCAATTTACCATGTGAAATTAAACTTTTTATTTCATTTAATGTTAAAGTCAAGTCAATTATCTAAATATTAGCATAAAAATAAAAAATATATATATTGATCAGCAATTTAAACGCTAAAAGACAAACGCATCCACGTGGAAAAACAAATTTTCGCTTTAACATTAACAATTATCATTTTCCCGGCAAACGACTCCGATTCTATGATACATTTTTTTTTGACCTATTTATGTGCGTTATCACAGAAGTGGAATTTACCCAGCACTCGATTGGAGCGCCAGGTCGTGCAAACACGTTCACCAATCAACCGTTCGCCTAGTCGGATTTAGTTCGGTATTGAGAAGAATAACAGCGGCCCGCGGAGGGAATTCGCCCGGTTATTGGTTTATCGTGTACTTCCCCGGGTAATACTTCCTAACGCGATAATAAATTTATCAGTGTTTACTTTATATTTCGTCTATTTTATGAGGCGCTAAGCGATTTATTCAATACCATCCGCATCGGTAAAAGTACATATTTCATCGTTTTCTTAAGCATCGATGCCTTTTTAGAAATGTTCAAATTATTGTTGATTGTCTGTGTTTATATTTAGAGTATAAAGGCAGACAATGTTTTTTTTTTACGTAGGTGTAGTTTTAAGTTTTTATGTAGTTTGATTGTTGTATTTGTGGATAATTCGCTTTTAGTCGGAGTAATAAAAAGGGTTTAATATTGTATAAAACTTGTTATGATGCGATCGAGGTACGACTATGAAATTTAACATAAATATTGCTTATTGAAAATGGCGTCTTTCATAATTAAGTGAGGCGAAGTGGGTTATATAATGTTGAAAGATGAATATGAATTTTCTTCGGTTTTTTTGCGTGCCTAAACCATTCAATCGATTATTTTGAAACTAACGGTTTATGAAAGTTTCTGAAAAAAGAAACCAGTACTCGTATGGGACGTTGCCTGCATGTTTATACTATTAAACCGAGTTACTGAACCGATTTTAAAAACTACTCCGTTATTAGAAACTACCTGAGTAAAATAGAGTATCAAACATTTCGCTTCGGCTTCATCTGCATATTTGTGCTAATACATATTCTAAAAATTTCTTCACTCGTAAAAAGCTACACTATCCCCAAATAATATACAATAAATTCTACTTTGATACTAGTATTTGCTCCGGCTACGTCCAAATTGGAACTGTGACCGACAACGGAATCAAAATGCATACAGGACGAGGAGCAGAATCGAGAGCCTAAGCCGAGGGGGTTTCAAATCGAGAAAGAAACTAAGACGAAAATTGACTGCGAGAACGAAAATTTGAAATTAGACTATGATCGAAATCTAAATAAAGAAGAGACCAAAACTGAGAGCGGGGCTACAAGCAAAAGCGGAATCAGAATCGAAATCTACTTAAATCGGTACCGAGATCGAAATCAAAAGCAAGACCGCGATCGGAATCAAGAGTGAGATAAATTGGGTTGAGAACAGGACTTTGTTCGAAATCGAGAGTGAGACAAATTGGGTTGAGAACAGGACTTTAACCGGAATCGAGAACGGGATATCGATCGTGATCAACATTAAAATCGTAATTAGTCGATATATAAAAATAAGGAATTCATTCATTCTATGTCCACGCGGGCGGAGCTGCGAGCGGAATCTAGTAGGTATTAATTCATTTAATTTGAATCAAATTACATGTTTAATTTTCTTAATTTTAACATGAACAATTAAATCAATAGCATCTCCAATCAAACTTATAAATATAGTAATTTCACTTGATCCATTCTTTTTTAGTTTGAAAATCTCTCATAAGCTGCTAATGCTTGCAATGATTGTCATCGGTATCTCTTTCGCTTAAATTGTTAAGGCCGTGACTATATTTTGAAATACTTCTACTGTCCCTTTGACACTGACACCTCTTAAATTTTGAGCTTTATAAATATTTAATTCGTAATATTTATATTTGAATTCGTTTGGGCTAAATCTGTAAAAAAAATTGAAAAAAAATAAACAAAAAATTAAATGATTTTTATACAAATTCGTGCCTGTAATAGAATGTATCAATGATTATTACTATAAATAAATATTAACTTTCGATCGTAGAGCAGCGAACACTGTGTGAATAATTCGAGATTAGATAAAGTTATTAAACCGCAAGTACACAAACATCAAGAAAACTTGTTTACACTTTCCTGATTAATATTCCAAACCCGTGACCTTAGTTGAACAATATTCAACTATTATTTGTAAAAGCAGTGCCGGAGTTAATGAAATTCATCACGATTGCTTAATACTCTACCTATAAATAAGGGTTTACTCAGTAAAATAATTTACATTCCCATATTGTGTTTAAATAATTTATTTAACACATTTAATCTTGTATCAGATTTTCGTCATCGCACTGTATAAACTCCCTCTCCCCACAATCTTTTTATTTCAGATTGAGGACTTGGATGGAAAGCTGAGCGCTATATAAGTGCGTCTGCTGTCTCAAAATTGTCACAGGATCAGGGACTATTTTGTCTTTGGTTGACAGATTAACATAATTTATGAGGTACGGAACAAGTGGTACCAGTAAATATATCTCAACTACACAACTAATTGGCCAATTTAACCATGATTAGGATTTGAACATAATACTAAGAGGAAAGGTGGTGGTGGTGATGGGGCCATCAAATACGGATCTTTACATACTTATTGGTTCAGCTTTTAGCAGAGTCGACAAAGATGATGGCAAGGGCGTTGGCTTTATCCAGAAAGATTATCCGAATGTACAAACGGTTATGAATGTGTAAATCCGAGGCTCTTCTGGCTCCCGATTGAGTGAAATCGGACTAATATGGATTTTTGTTTTAGGCGCATTCGTCCCATATAAATCCAAACTGTTCGAGAAATGGGAGTTTCTTTTAGGCTGATGTAAGGCATAGTGTAAAATGTTATAGAAATGTAAGGACATAAGGATTTTAGGTGACTTTAATCGCTGGGTGAGTGTACAACGGCGTGAACATGAGAGTCTTAGGTAAATTTGGAGATGAAAAATTGAATGAGACTGCTGATCGCCTTCTAGTATTGTGCCAAGAGTTTAACTTGTGTGTGACAAACACTATGTTTGACCGCACTCACATAACTGACGGAGAGTAGAAGACTAAAAGCATGATAGACTTTATAATTAAAGATAGATTGAGAAGAAAAGTTGTAGTTACGAGAGTGTATCGTGGCGTTAACGTTAACACAAACGGCATAGTAAGATGAAGCAGTGATCAGAATAGGAGAAGGTAAGGTACGGTGGTTTGGCCACCTGAAAAAAAATTGTTGAAAGTAGATTAACGAGACAAATCTAAAGCAAATGTGTGTGATGGTAAGATCGACAAGGTCGCCCTGGAAAGTCCTAAGCAGGTAATATTGATAGCATATTAAAAAAGGGCCAAATTTAAAGCACGCTAAATAAAAAGGCTTGCATGAAAAGAGTTATGAATGTTAGTCAAGCAAGACATGCAAAAATCATACCATGTGGAAATCTATGGCCTCTGCCTACCCTTCTGGGAAACAGGTGTGAGCTTATAAATATAAACAACGCGCTAAACATTTCTCTATCATAGTTCACTGAGCCATCGTCACTTCACTTGATACAATTAGTACAGATGTTTCATTATAATTAAAATTAGTTATTATATAGAATTCATTTTTTCTCTTTTATTACAATAAATATTTTAACGAATCCATCGTATTCAACTTCTAACATTATGTTAAAAGCCAGTATTATGAAGCGACTATTAGAAGCCATTATTATGAAGTGCAATTACCCAACATTGTTGCCGTAAGGGTATCAGATAGTGGTAAAAAATTAGATCATAAAAAGTAAAAAATAAAGAACGACTAATGCCACAGGATACTTTGTCCTGGATTACTAAATAGGGTGCGAATCCGACTTCACGATTAATATTTTGTACTTTATAATTTATATCTCAATTTTTCACGATAATATTTCTTTTTCAAAACTAAGACTCGTATTATTTCAATGTTTTTTTTCTATAAAAGATTTTGATGAGCTGTATTTCTAATAAATTATTTTTAAATTATTTTGTAATAAAACCTTCGACAATCTTGTAACATATAAATAACAATCTTAAATAAAGTATATTTTCAAAATTTTTTTAATATTATTTTCGAACATATACACAGCGCCATCTAGTCCCAAACTAAGCAACGATGCTTCTACTATGGATACCAGATAGTTAATATAACACGTATACATATATCTTTGTTAATATATACGTATAATACATCAAAACACTCAGACTCGAGGTAAACTTTATTTTTTAATCATATAAAAAAATGTTTGTCTTGTGCGGAATTCAAACCCGCGCCCCTAACATAGTAATTAGGATCACTACCAACTGCGCCAATCGAGTAGTCAAATATAGAACACTCACGACGATTATGTATAACATTAATATAATATATACAAAAAGCTTATATTTTTTATATAAGGGAAAACAAACATATTAAAAATAATATAATTGTAGAAAAGTCATACAAGGAATTTTCCTAGTCGACAGCATCCACTTTCGCGTCCGTCCTTTTAAACACCCATCAGGGCTTATTGATTAAATTGATAGTTTTATGCATAATGTACGCATAAAACTATCAATCCAAAATCCACAATAAGTGATAAGCAAATTATTGCTTGATTTGTTTTTTTTGACAATTTTTGATATTTGATGATATACATTTCTGTTACGGAATTCTTAGCAATTTGACTCGATTTTTTGTGATGAATTTTTTTGGTCCATTTTAATCGCATTGTACAAAACGATACGTGGGTCAATCTGTAAGTCCAAAGAAAATCAAAAACTGAGGAACCTAGCAAGCTATTTTTATTGTTTTTTTAAAATAGTGTCCTCTAAGATGGATACGTCACTGCATTCGATGGAATCACAGAAAAAGATACTTTAGCCACTCGACGACCTTTTCATAACCAGTTACTGCTTTCTCGGCGTCCGTAAACCACATTCCTCGAATTTTTTCTCCATTTTAGAAAATAAATAAAAATCGCGTGGTGCGAGATCGAAACTGTAAGGCAGATGACCCAGTATTTCTATACCCAACGTCTCCAAATAGTTGTGTGTCCGGCGGTTTGTGATGAGGCATTGTCATGATGAAGAAGAATCCTGCTGCTACGTCGTTTTTCCCGAACTTTTTGCCGAGCTTTTTTCAAAGGAAAAGGCAAAAAATTGTTATTGTATCAGTCTACAGTTACTGATAGTCTCCTAAAACAATGTAGCATAATGACCTGTTATGCTGACGAAATAGGCCGCCATATTGTTACTGACGCTTCGATCTCGTTTCAATTCACTACATAGGCTACAAAATAAACACTCAATGAGCAGACTGTTTTTTTTATTTCGGGATCGTAACAGTAAATCCAGCTTTCGCTACCTGTATCTACACCGTATACAGCATTTGGGTCACCACCGGAAAATCTTTGCCTCATTTCGCGATACGAACTAATACTACGGAGTTTTTCAGCTCTGGTCAAATTATGATGTATCCACCGAGTACAAATATACTTCCTGACCAATAAATGTTCATGAAAGATTAGGTGCACTTAATACATACCGATGCCTAAGTTTGTCCGATTTTTCTGGTAGGTCACTCTTTTGTCAGTCTTTATCGCGCAGCACTGTTATTGTCTTCGGTTATCACCATAGAAGGACGTCCTTCACGCAGATCGTCAGTGAGATGAGTGCGACCACGTTTGGACAAATTAAACCAGTTGTTAACACTAGAAAAGGATAGAGATTCATCATAAAAGGACAACCAAAATCTATTATAACATTTTTGTTAGCTTAAATGGCAACGAGTCATAAAAAATCACTGCCCGAAAATTTTCTCGCGTTAAATTAATGTTGACGCTAGACAAAAAAATTAATCTTTGCCACCAATTTGGAAAAACGAATGACAGGTGGATGCAATATACATAATAAGGTTGGAAAAGAAGTCCATTTATATATTTAAATATGTTTTATTATTTTACAGTTTCTTATCAGCCAGTTCAAAAATTTTAAGTGTCACGTATCGTCGTTTCTCAAAATAAAGCTCCATAAACAGTCATTTTATGCCAAAAAAAATATAAGTCAATCACATCTGTGAATATATAACTCGTAAATTTTATCATTACGTTCATAGATAATAAAATTATTATTTTTTATGATATTATATAACAAAATATTTGTACGGCCTATTGTACTAAAAGCAAAAACTTAATATTCGTTAAATCTTACGGAATATTTTCACGAAATACTTTTTTACTTTCGGTGCAACCCACCGTTGATGTAGAAAATGACGTTTACTCATCATTTCGTTGAGTAACCAAGCAACAAAGATTTATGTTCACTATGTTCCATATAAAAAGGACATCTTTGCTTGCATTAATGCTCTTTTAACATAGATTTTTATTATTTAATGTACCATATATTTTAATTTATGAATTAATACTTTTCGAGGTAATGACAACACTGCGTCATTTATTTATTTGAAATCTGTTATTTTATTTCAATCGGAATGTCAACATTTTTTTAGAAGCAGATGTTTATAAATTTAATTAGGTACATATTTATCCTTTGTCCAACACAATTTTCGAGCCAGAAAGTATATTCATATGATTGTGTATGTAACATTCGAATTGATTTCGTGTATTTATATTCTAAAATGCTGTTAAACTTAAGTTTTTAGATTGGCAATCAATATCAAAAAAAGACGCGGCCGGAGGGCGGTAAGAAAGGAGGGAGATGTCAAGTGGAATACGAGTGTGGAGAAAAATAAATAAGTTGTGTTTGTGAAAAAAGGTAGGTTTTACTACACGAGTTTATTAAATCAAAAATAATAATAGATTTACGTATGCTCATTTCATATATACCTCAAAATATAAGTTCAAGGAAAAAGTTTTTCAGATTTTGTATACAAATTCAAGACAATTTTTCATCATATTTTATTTAGATATGATATACTCGTATATGACATGGCATATAATATATATGCCATTTTGTTCAACAACGTGTTACGATTTTTTAGGTAGTGATATAATTCCATTCCATGATAGAAATTCTTGGACTCCTGATCAAAAAACTGCGACAAGTAGTTTTGACAGTCCTCTCTTGATGTTAACCTAGCACTACCTTAGGAACTCTGAAGAGACCGAAACAGGTCAAAATCTAAGGATACACGCTTAGGACTATATGATGGATGCATTAACCCTTCCCAACCAAACTTTCTCAATATTTGTTGAGTAGCTAAAGATGTGTGTGATCTAGCATTGTCATGGTAAAAAATCATAACCTTTCTGTTGATCGATTCCAGCCATTTTTTCTTTACTTTTTGCTTGAGTCTCATCAGCTGTTGACAGTAGAGATCCGTATTGGTGATTTTTCCCGTCTGTAAAAGCTCATAATTAATACTGACCTTCCAATGCTACGATACGCATATTATCAACTTATTGCGGGTCAATCCTGGTTTCATTATATTCTGTGAATACTTTTGACCGTGATCTTTTTTTTCACGTTCCTCTCATGGGTAATCTATTTTTCATCGCCAGTAATCAATAGTTTAAAAAACGGTTAGGTTTTATTACGTACAATAGAGAATCGCTAATGAGTACAAGATTCATTAGATTTCTTTCAGTAGACTCGTGTGGGACCCAAGTATTGAGTTTTTTAGATACTGGATGCACCGTTAAATGCTAAAAAACTTTCATTACACATTTATTTATCAAATATAGTGATGAACGCATTATTGAAATTTTAAGATATTTGGTAGTAATTCGTCTGCTGTAATCGAAAGTAAAACATAATAAATGCATCACATACATTTTTTAAGGTGGAGTTTTCTATTTTTCATTTACCAAAAGGCAGTTCATGCTGATTGATACCCGTTTAACACGGAGCGATTCTATTAGGCAGAACTAAAATGAAGGCTTCGTATTTGTTTACTTTGCTAAACACATACAAACCTCTATTACTGTAGCGCTGTGTACGAAGTGATTTCACAAAAACCTTCCTAATGTTGTAAACAACACCGTAAATCGGCGAACTAAGTTATCAGAGGAAGTGAGCTTTCATAAGATTTCGGTGAAAACAAGGGCGTGTTCAAGATTTAAAAGATACATAGTTACGTGCTCCTGAATAAATTTTATTTACGATTGTTTTTTTACTTTTACTTCTCTGTTATTGAATAAAGCTAGCAATATTTTTTTTCTTTTTTTTTTTACAGTCTGCGAAACCAGTTGAATGCACGCCGCGTTAGTAGGGTTCCGACTCGATACTGTTGTATTTAAAATTATAATTCGATGCATTCTGTATAAATGAAGTCAGTGATTTCAATATTGTTCGTATTATTCCATAATTCATATTTTCTTATGAAGGGACATCACTATCTATAAAAGTTATATAAATCTATATACAAAATATATTCATCGTTTTAATAAATTGTTTCATAGTTCATTTACCTATTTGACTTCAATAAATCTAGGTTTAATTTTTCTTAACAGTAACTGTTACTAAGAAGTGAAGATGTTCCATTTAGGATCTAAAAGTAATTTGGCTAACGAATCGTAGTAATTCAACGAGCTAGGAACGTCTCGGCGAGCGACGGGCGTTCATAACCTTCCAAGTTCTAGACAGTAATTTGATTGTTTGACAGCAAAAAGTAACCTGGACGACATTTTGATCTTCCTAGTAATGATCCTGTCACGTACGTGAGTTCTATGTCACTTAAGTACAGTCACACGATGTGTGAAACATAAGGAGAAGGCCTATCGACAGTTTCGCTCTTTAAGCGACGAATATGGCTATAAAATAAAGTACATTTATAATAATTATTCATATTTGTACCAGGTTTTAATCACCACACCGCTTAGGCATACTTTCGTACCGTCTTTTCAGGTTGAGAGGTAAAGATCTCAAAACCTTTACCTAAACCTTAAAACTTGAAACCTTAAACCCTCCACGTCGGCCTAGTGGCGGATGGAAGTCGTTAACGACCGTTGTCACGAACGCGATGACAACGTCCGAGAGCAACAGTTTAACGTACATTCTAAAACACGAAGCAAATAGTTTTGAGATGATCTAAAAAATCATTGGTTGATTTACCCGTAATCAGGATACAACCCGGTACCTCCTTGTTCGAAGTCAAGCCCTTAATCACTGAACCACCACCGCTCGATAATAATTATTAATAATATTTGTATTTTTTTACATATTTTTATTATTCTTATTTGTTCAAAATGTTAACGTCATTTTTGGGATTTATGTTTTTTTATTAATTATATATTAAATTAATTTAGCGTATCCATGTTACACACTTGCCTGCAGCTCACCGGTGACTTTCGAATTTGCTCTTCCACAATGCATTTTCATCGAATGTATTGAATATTGATTTGAAAGGATTAACAGACACCAAACACTTGTGCAAGCCTTGAATGCTTTAATTATGTAATCCGCCAATATATTATAATTGATGTCTAATTTCTACGTACGTTTCGTGCCAATTCAGCACGTCATCAGGAATGAGTCGGATAAACACATCCTCCAGCGCGCTAGCAGTTCACATTACACCACTATATTTCACATTATCAAAATAATTATCTTTTTCGGTTTTTAGTATATTGTTGGTAATAAGTACACATAATGTTAACATGTTTATAACTCAACGAAGAAAAGTTACAATACGTTTATTAGTTTACTAGTTCACATAAAATATCTACGATAAAATAATTAATGGATTTAGTTTCACTTACTTCAAAATTCTATTAAAATTATTAACGAAAATCAAATCTATTATGGTCGATAATGATTCTTTGGACGATTCACAAGACCCACAAAACTATCTACATCCGGTATCAAATGCCCGTCGACTTCAAGAAAAACGCCTTCCTTTTGTGTAGAGATATAGTGATAAATATCAAACACATCGCTTATAATTATCTCAAGAAACTACATGAACCAAAGATTTCAATAACGTCAACATTACAACGTAATATATAGTAGGTACTTTATACACTCCACGCCTAAAATGTTCGAAATGTCTATACTTCGAGACTACGATATTCGAGATTCGTCGTATGTACTTATAGTTTGTTTCAGAACGCAAGTTATACTAACCTCAAATATGAACATGTAAATTGGTTTAAAGGGAAATCCCATAAAATAAAAGGATTATTTTTATTTGACCAGAAAGAAGGACATCATTTATTGTGTCTTTTGTATTCAATTCTATATTTAAAGTTTACCCTAGACGACAAATAAATCTATAGGTATATAAATTCATATTACATAATCATAAGAAGATAACTTTCGGTTAGACAGTTGTCGAGTGTACTCGCTCTCAGACAATCGGGGGTCGTTTAAACTTGCTCAACTATCTCAGGCGACCTGGCTGGAATCGACAACTTCATTATTTGTAACTGTAAAGCGCCCGCTTGAACTACTCCCAAAGTTTCATAACATGTCAAAGGTACTAATCCGAATTTATATACAGCAACTAACTAATGTATTAATGCACTGACAGGTTAATAATACAGCGAAAGTTACATATTTATCTCATTTTTTAAACAAATTAATTTAAGTTTTAAATGGTTATTTATTTATAAAAGGTAACATGCATTTAGCATTTGTGATAGAATTAAATATTAGAACGCAGAAGTTTAATTTTTTATTTTGTACCTATTGTTTTCCATTTTTATCTATTGGAATTACTTATAATTGAAAGAAAATAAAAAAAGGTATTAAAAAATAATCATAACACACATAGGTGTTATTTTGTCAGATCGATACCATCGTGTAAGTTTTTCTCCATAAAGTCTCCAATTTTTCACCAACTCCAACCGGTGACATAAAATGTACTATTTATTCACACACAAATTGAATAAATGTCACACTGAATGGGCCTCAGAAATCATTTAAACTCAAATTTTTGTCGAGACCTTCACCACTTCTGGCTCAAGTGTTCACTCCGAAACCTGAACCCGAAGCGAGTGAGAAATTCTAGAGCGGGCGTGGAGGTCCCGCCGCGTGGCGCTAAACTCGTTATTTCCGGGAGGGCGGAGGGCGGCCGGAGCCGGGCCTCATTTTGAAGTTAATTAAACGAGTCTCATCGGTGCCGTCTCCATTATTGGGCGAGGGCCGCGGCGCCTTCCGCGCGCTTTGAAGCGTCGGCCGCCACTAAATATTTTTATAAACCGCCATCAGCCTCATCCGAAACTTGATGAAAACCGCTTTATTGATGTTCGCCGGGGCCGGGGAAGCCCCCGGCGAAAATTCAAATGCCGCCTAACGCCCGCCCGGCGAAATGAGTCGAACTCGACTATCGTAAGGAATTTAATTTTCTTGTGTAATTAAAAAGTTTATTTATAGTTAATTTAAGGGTTCCGTTGCATTATTTATAAGCGCTTTGCATTTTAAACGATCGCGGAGGGGACTCTCTAACGGCCTGTCATAACATTTTCTTCCTCATAGCCGGGTCGGTTGTATGCAAAGCAAACGCTTTTACAAGGACATCATTTTATCCGGCTGGTGTCCAGATATTGTCACCGTTTGTTCAAGCCTCTGTCGCAGTTATCGCTAGGCTTTTACTTTAGGCTCACTCATCAAGTCCATAATTCATTCAATGTGTAATAGTCGCACGCACTACATGCATTGTATTGCTTGTTGCATAGGAATTCATGCTTGAAATGTCATTTAACTTAAAAAAAAAACAGGTGATATTCGTGTCATCGTATCGGCTATTCATTACCACAGTATTATTATATTTCAATATTTACAATAATTAACATATTCTTGATGTATATCTATTGTTTTGTCTAACTTTAAAGTAGACCTTATTAATTTTTTTCTAACTGTTGGTACCACTTTCGCTTTTTTTTTAGTTTTGGGCTTCCATTAGGACTGGCTGATTATATAACGCATATAATCGTTAATATTTTAACGCATAAAATGCAACGATTACTTATTTTTATAAAAAGGAATAATGCTATCTGTTTTGATATAAAATTATACAGGCATACGTTATCTTCTACACCTAAAATGCGAATACCCTTTTTGTATTTACTTATTATTATGTTTGTATCTATACACTATATAAAATTAATTTAACTGCAAATCTATTACTAATCTACATTAAAAAGTTTGAATTATTCGCAATATAGTGAAGTTCTTAGAAATTCACAATTGTTCTAGCTTACACCAGGTAATCTAGATTAGTTGAAGTAGCTGATATGATGTATTGATTGGCTTTATTGAGTTTACGATGGAGCCGGTCTTTCACGAGACCTCAAATTACGCTTTGGGTAAGGTAGAATATCGACATGCTTCCACTAGGGTTACCAGCCGCAGTACTTTCTAATAAAGTTCACAACTTTATTTTGCACAAAATTACCTTATAGCTTTACGAAAACCATATATATTATTTCATATAAAAATATTACAGTTTGTAAGTGGTATATTCTATATTTATAATAGTGGTATATTCTATATATATATTTGAAGTGATTCCTGGACAACTTAATAGGAACAAATAAAATAACACAAGTGTTTAATGAAACACTTGTGTTATTTTATTTGTTCTTAATCCTAATCTTAATCTCTTTAATTAAGGCTTTAATCTCTCGACAGCCAATGGGCTGTCGAGAGATTAAAGCCTAAATTTTCTAATATTCAATACAAAATAAGCACACATTATTTATAAATTGATTATAAAATATGTCATAAAATGAAAACTTTTGTATAGTTTGTACGGTATAAATGTACAATAATAAAATTTGAAAAAAAAATCGTCAACACGTCCTTACAAAATCATAACAAGTGCTTTTTTTTATTTTCTTTCCGACGCTGTGGTAGCTTTCGCTTTTGTTCGGCTCTAGAGTTTTTAGTTTTCCTGGGTTCTTATTACTGCGAGCTTTCTCCTAATTTGTATTTTTTGTAATTCAGAGCATATTTACGACTCATGCGATACCACATCTTTACTTTTCTTAAATTTCAATTTAATATCGATTATTTTTCTTTTATTTTACTAACATTCCGACGAATATTTTTATCATATAGCTTTGGCTCCTTGTAGTACTTAGCGAACTCTTAACAATGGTATTTGAATCATCACGCTATATGAACGTTTTTACATGCAACGTTAATTTACAACAATTGCAAACTTGCATTTACAGTAATCCAATGACGTCACAGGCAAAACAATTTTTTTTTTCACGGCAACATTTTTATGGTAGAGCCATGCTGTGGCAAACGTGGCTGCGGCATAAAATGAGCCAGCTCAAAAGGTGAAATACCACAGAATACAAACAGTGAAATAACAGGTTCCAACGTTTCGTTTCATCCTAGTGAATGAGAGTACCGAAAGCCCACTCCATTCTCGGTCACTCCACTCCACCTTCATCTCCCCATTCCTCCTTCATCTTTCCATTTTCTGTCCATCAGCCCATTTCCCTCCATCAAATATCCTATCTTTACTCAAAAAACACTGGTGATTTCTCAGAAGTTGCAAATGTCCATGGACGACGGTGACAACCTACTCTCTTGTAATTCGTATACTCTTATGCCTGTCGAAAATGCTTTAAAAAGGGACAATCTTCTACAGCCATACTCTACCAGTTGCGGACTAACACTTTGTTAACACATTATTAGTCTCGTAGTAATTAGCGACTTAAATATGACGGTATTTCGTAATACAAGAAAATTGGATCGGATATAGCGACTGTACTTGACGAACGAATAGACGCTTTCCCACCAAAATTGGCAACCCTAGGCTCAACGCTTGTTGCCAGGATCATAACGACCCGGAACTATTCAGTTTCCTCGACGCGAACTAACAAACGGAGTCTCCTGTTTTAACACAGTCCGTACAGGCGACTCGGGAGCTAATCCTGCCAGGTGATCTAGATCGAGCTAGCGAGACGGATGTGACGTAGACGAGCGCCGGCTTTGATTGGCGGGGTCGCTTTTGCGGCGGCGCGGGTCGGCGCGCGGGAGCCCTCGAATTAGGATAGCCCGTCCGGCGCGCCGGCTGCCGCGCCCTTTACGAGCGCCGGCCCGGTCTTCGGCCGCCCCTGCCCCGGCCCGCGTTTCAATTTGCCCCTCGCGTTGTTTGTCCCGCGGCACCGAATAAAAACTACATTTCGTCGTCGACGATTTGTCCGCGCGAAGTCCCGGCGCGGCCGCGGTAACGGCCCGCTCTAAAATTTTACCGCTTAGCCGCGTTCGCGGCCGTAAAACCCTTTCGCGCGGACAGAGATATTAAGTGCCAATACAGGGGTTATGTTTACGATGGGCGAGACGAGGGGCGCGTAAAACCGAAAAGGCTGGACTCTCGCGGGGGAAATAATGCGACAAAGTTTTGTCACTTCTTCGCTGATCGCGGTGCGATAACCTTTGACTTGAAATAGTCCACCGGTAATCGTCAATACAGACAAAAATGATTATTTGTATTCGCGTAATGTAGTACCGATAAATATAAGATTTTTGAAGTTTATAAGTTAATTTAGATCGTACGTGACAGCGAATGAAATCATGGCCTTGAATTTGAAGAGCTCGGCGACGTTTGTGCCTAAATAGGACAGCAAGTTTGTGCCAATCATCTTTTAATCATTTTTTATGGTATTTTGTTGTATTCTGTAGAATATTAACAGTAAAAGGATTTTAGTTTAATCAGACGCTGTACCGAAAATTAATAACTAACGACGTAAATCTGAATTCCTTGAAAATTCTCGAGAAATCATCCAAGACAAACAGCAGCGCAGTCTGCTCTAAGCGAATGCCAGAGGCCACTTTCTGTCGTTACGTCAGCAGATTAAGTAATGATTGGGAGCTTTTATTATCAGAATAAAGTAAAAACGTAAGGCAGATGAACAGACTTAAACAAAAAGATCCTTAAGTAGGAGTAAAGTAGAGTAGCGTAAGGTAGAGAACTTAGGTACGCCACTGACGTAGCGTAGTCGCCCTTGGCATCCTTACTGCTATCTGTTTTGCGTGATTTGTCACTAAATAGCAAAATCTTTAAGAGTTCTGAATTTATGTTGTTATCATTTTCTAGTTTTTGGTTTAGCATGAAATCAAAATAAAATTGTTTACCTTAAAAGTTTTTTGCCTTTATTTTCAAGTTTTTGTATTTATTTTTGATCATTATTTAAGTATGGATTGATATCATTTCGTAAACTTCTCATCTTTCCGAACCCTGCCATTGCGTCATTGAATAGTTTTTTTTCTTCTTAATTTGTCAAGATTCATCATCAAAATCAGCTGATTCTTAAGTGTCATTGTTAAATTATACCTTATAAAATTAATAGTAATCAGTTAGTTATCAGTAGTTGCCTAGTTATCCCTATAGTATCAGTACTGAGGAGCTGGAAGTCAATATTAAGAGCTTGAATATCTGCTTAATACTGAAAATACTAATTTAAAATCCGTCGATTCCTAAATCTCATGGTCAAGGTATGCAGTACCCCTTTAGCGTCAGATAGGAGTTGGAAGTCAATATTAAGTGATAAAATATCTGCTTAATACTAAATTAAAATCAGTAGAATCATAAAGTCCTCGGTTAACATAAGCAGTACCCCTGTAAGATCAGGCTTTAAAGATTGAAAATTGATATTGTTTAAATATTGCAATTTATGGAGACTGAATAAGCATTTTAAGTATGATTGGAATTAGGGCAGTAAAAATTTTCCACAAATCGACAATATTTGAAACAAACGAACACACGGTGCAAAGCTAAATAAGACCGTTTAAAAACATTCACTAACTTTAGACAAGAAAGTTAAAAGGACGTCTTTTAGCTCGATATTTTTAGTGACAATCTTTACTTTCTTTAATATTGGTACTGCCCTCATTGCTTCTCATGTATATAATTTCTCTTTCAAATATCATGAATTGCCATAAGACCTAGTACATATCACCCAATTTTAATCATAATTAAATAAATACTTAAAGCTTTTTTCATGACCTCGGATGAATGGTTTACACAAGCTCTTATACCTTGTAAAAACCCTCTATTTGTCTATGTGCAATATACAGTGGTATTAGAAATTGAGAAATTGGTCGCCAATACGTTTCCGATCGATAGGTTCACGATCGCTTTCGTTTTCCTTTATATTCCTCTCTCGTGACGAACGCACCTTCAAAAAATTTCACAGATTTTAAAATGGAAATAAATCGAGCAAATACGTTCATTAAAAAGAATCTTTTCCAGTGCGGCCAAGCAGGAAATTTTTGTCGAATTTTATGCGTTCCGGGGCTATTTTCCGGTAGGGGAAAAAATTGTTTGTCATTAATGAGATCACTCGTAGGGAGCGGTAATCTTGTCATAAATTGCGATGACGCCGCGACGTCGACGTCGCGAACTAATGGAGCGGCGAACATTAGTCCGCCCAAGCGTGCGCCGCCCGCCCCGGCGAGCTTAGCCGCGACCGAACCCTGTAATCCATTCTAGTCTATACAATTACGTACCCCAACGTGCTCATGCCGCTCTGCTACGATTTCTGATTTATTTGAAATTGCTTACTTGATAGATAGTATTAACGAAAAAGAGATTGCTTTCATTTTATTTAGTTATTTGAACAAATTTAATTACATATTCATCCACATAAATAACGAGATCAATATCACACGAGCAGAAGGAATAGAAAATTCATATACCAACTCTCTAGTTGGTATACGGATTTTCTTTTCCGATATAACATACAGAATCACAGTGCAGTCTTGGTTATGAATTCTTGTATGTAACGTCTCCCCAAAAACAAGGTTCGTACCGAACTGGTAGTAAACCTCCAGTCTCTAAGAATTGCACACTTAATAAGCACACTTGTACTTTGAAGAAGTTGTCTAGATTTTTTTTCAGGACCTAAGTAAATTACAAAAACTGATGAAAGAATAGTAAACTATCAATTGGCAAGTCATAACTTTTCAATCCCTTGCTAAAGCCAAAGGAGGTAACTCGTATCTGCCATTTTAGGTGCATGTCGGCCCGTACTACAAAAGAGAAAGCAGATCTACTGGATATCTATTCACATCAAATTCGAACCTAAAAAATTAAGTAAACACTATCTATCGCTCCATTCTGCGAAGATTCGACACTGGACACCCGTCGCAGAAACCTTTGAGAGTCAAAGGCTTAGGATAGCTTTTGAGGGTCAAAGGCTTAAGATTCTATAAAAAAAAACTTGACTTAACTACACCATTATATTATGCATAAGACAGCACTAAAGACAGTCTGTATTTCTGACATGCACACCCAAACTGTCGAATGTCCATTAGCAATGTTTCCCGACAATGTCGTCTTACGATTTTCAAGAAAAATAAAATTATGCCCTTTTTAAAACGATAAAAATGCGTTGACCACTTCTCTAATGATGTTTAGTTCTTACATCAGCGATAGTTATCACTTATGGTAATTGTTACAAATATGCAACAACAGCCTTAGCCTTAGCGAAGAAATACCTTAACCCCTTTGCAATAACTAAAAATTAAGCGAGTCGAAAAGATAGAGGGCAGGCTACCGCTCGTAGAAATTATACCTTTGACAAAGAAATACTCTCTAATAGGGAGCACAAAGCGAATGTAACAGCCTGCAACAGTTTCTAATTAGCTAGACTCGTCAGAAGTAGTAAGCCGTCTTGAGTATAAAATCTGGTCGAGGATCGTTCATCTTATTACTTTAGGTTATAGTGAAAGTCTGTATCCTGCAGCGTTCATGAAAAACAAGATTATTTTATTATTTAATTTTGTAATAATATCTAGAAAATTCCCTATCATGCTAGAAGAAGAAGAAGAACCTTGGCTGTATTTGTAAAGCGACCTGATGGATCTTATTAGGAAATTACGAGTCCCTTACATCTTCAGAATGTGTCACTATTTTCAACACATTTTTATTTAAGAATAAACCGGAAAAAAGTTTTTAACTCTAGTAATTAATATTTCATATCTTCTAACTTATATCATTAAAAAGCTCATTGATTCTTTTTTAATCTTCATAGCTATTTGGCATTCTACTACGTAACACTCCTATATAATACGGTCAAAATCTATCAAATACTTTGCCTTACCTTAAATTCTTAGAGAGAAATTTTGTTAGCACGTTTTGTACGAGTGACGTGAAACCATACAATTTACATTTCTTTCAAAATGTCTAGTTGTGATTACGTACATTTTTGTAGATCATTCTTTTTAAATTTGTAATTAAGTTTTAAAATGAATACATGTTCTACTCAAAAATCTCAACCACACTCCACCACTCAAACAACTTCCCGCTTCCCAAGGCAGATCTTTTTATTTTTAATTCCATTAACGCATAAAACGTCATAAAACAAATTCCTACATCAATGTTCTGAGTTTATTTGTGCCACATAAATATCGTATACCTAACGTACTTTTGTCAGAAAAATAAATCTCGATTTCATACAACTAATATTACAAACACGAAATGGTATTTAGGTTGATTTATTTCATTCTTCTTTCACACAGCCACGGAGCAACGGATTGACATTATTTTTTTCATGGAAATAGCTTGTGTACGGGCGAATGATATGTACTAGTTTTCATCGTGGAAAAAGGCTCTTGTGATATACAATTCAAAATTAACCCTATACCTGATAAACGGACTTCGATTGTATTTGGCTCGTCGTTTGGCGCAATATTGTAATTATCTCTAAGTTACTTTTTGTGCCGTCAAAATCCATTGTCTTAATAGGATTCAAATTTAGCCCTAATTTAGCGTTACACGCAGGTGCAACCTTAAGCCATGTAATAGATATATTTATGTTTCGGACCGAGAGCGGATCCGAAATCGGAATCGAGAACGAGACTGGGATAAGAATCAAGATCAGGGTCGGGATTAAAATTGCAAGTGAAACCGAAATCAGAGCAGGACCAGCATCAATATTGCAAATGATAGAAACATTGGGCTTGATGTAGAAGTTGAGGTAATTCGCTCTGCGATACTGCTATAAGCTACTATAATCACATGTTAATTAAATGCACATTAATTAATATTACTTACATTTATGTATTTTAGAGTTGCGTATTTACATATACCTAACAATAGCACATTCAATAAATGTAAGCTTTCCACCATACCATACTTATTAAAAAGTTAGAGACATTAGCTCATATCGATAAAGACATGAACTTCAAAATATTTCTGTCAATTTATTCTGAAGGAATATCAAACATTCATCTTAGCTCTATGTCATTTTAGAGGCAATAACGTTACATCTACATTTAAACTGTTCATTTGTATTCATTTTTAATTAACAACCAAATATCAACAAAAAATACTGAATATTATATATTCATCAATAGTGTATGAAATCTTGTTAGAAAAGAAAATGTAGAACATGCATTATGGTCTCATGGTCTTAATCTTTGTTTAAAGCAGTCAAAAAATGCAATCTGCAGCCGCACGGGCTAGGCCGGGCGCGTTGCTATAGTCGGTTATCTATAACGAGACTTTTCCTAATTGAAAACCGTATTTATTATAGCAATCCCGACTTTCATTCGAGTTTTTCGTAATTTGGATACGGGAACGCAGCTGTTACGCCCCGATTATGCTAAAGATAATGTGACGGTAAATCAGAATTATTGCTGTTTTCCTAAAAGTTGCCACCCTAATCCACCTTCCGGCTGCGCAGGTACCGCCGGCCCGAGATGACCCTCGTAACTACGAAGATAAATTAACGTCTTCAAATTAAACTTATCGCAAAGGTTAATATCGGTTGATTTACGTCTGAAATACTCGCTGTCGTTGACGCGGACGTCTGGGGCGGGCCTTTTGTTGAGATTTATTGCAGGTTGTATAAGTGCTACGAGGTCTGCGAGTTAAACATAAATTATTGTATTAAAATTTAATGCCGTAAATTATGAATTTCTGTTTGCGCCGTACCTACTGCGAAGTGCTACGCACACGCAAACAAATTATGAAACGAAACCAAAAGTTAAATCCAGTAAACGAGTTGTGATTTCGATTAGAATTTTGTTACGATGTTGAAGGCTAAAGATTTATGATATGTAAAATATCACGTAGAGGCAATGGTTTGAAATAAACAGAATCGTATTGGTAAAAGAAGAGTCATCATTATGCTAGGATTTTTAAAAAGAAATTTGAAACCAGGGACTCACGATAAGTTAGCTACTTAGTGACAGCTTAACAAACACTACAGTGATTGGCATCTGAATGAAAAGCAGTATCGGGGTCAGGTTTGAGGGCGGGATGACGATTATAATTAACAGCAACACTGACAAATATGAAAGATGAAGGAACGTCCCATACCCATGCTAGCAAAGCCTATAGTGTATAATAAAATAAACTAATTATTACAAAATCAATTAAACCCTTTTTTTATGAAAAAAATGGAATCTGCTGCAAAGTAATAGTTTAATTCAAAATTATTGTATATTATCTACTAAATACGTTAATATATTATCTACTAAATTCGTAGATAATCTAGAGATATCTAATAAATCGAAGAAAATAGCGAATCAAAATAAGAAATTCATAATGATGTATTACTTTTTTACGTAAAACATTGAAAAACTTTGTCACATAAAAGAAACTTATATTCACTGCTAAAAACAAATTTGAAAAATTTGAATATTGAAATATTTTTAACGAGGTGACTAAGTACGTGTTCAAAATAAATTTCACAACCTTTAGAACCTGTTTTACTCGTGCTTTTGTTTTTTTTTTTTTTTTGTACACATAGATATCTAAATACATCCCAAACCACCCATTTATTATTTCCGTAATAAACAGGAAAGTAAGTGCCCGAAGTTTCATAAGCGGAAATATTTTGATAACTCCCGCTTCCCCTCACGCCTAGAGTCATGTCAGGTTTAAGGGATCCGGCCTAATCTGCGAGCGGGAGAAAAATAGCAATGAGACATAATGCCGGCACTTTATCCCGTCAGATCAAGTCGCTCGCGGATGGAGCGCGTTTTGGTGAAACAGGAATAAATCTTTTGTAAAGCTCCCCGGCGAGGAGCCGTTTAAAGTTATCTACCCTACACGAGTAAACAAATAAAGCACGTATGTGGAACTATCGAGGTGTGACGTTAGCGACCGGCATTTCTGTCGGGAAATTAAAAGCGGTATTTTTAATACAAATAAGTTCCAATTCATTTGCTGGCTCATGTGAACTTTGCACCTTTTTTAAGAAATAACCAGATACGTTATTTTTCAATCGCTTTTGTAGGAAGTGTGTGACGTTTTTCGGAACATGTTATCCTTCTGATGTATAAAACTCGCAGGGTAAATGATCACTGCTCAAATCATCCACTCCTGTGATAGTAGTGTCACAGGAGTCTAATTGAATCTAAGCGTGAGTTAATGAGGGGTATACGTATAGACTTACACCCCTCTTTAACTTCACCCTTAGATTCAACCATAACTTTCCAAATGATATAAAAGCAATCTTCAGACGCTTCACGACAGTTACACGTGACTTCTTCAAGAGTTCATAAATTCTGTAGTATTTATATTTTTATTAATGAGATATGGCTATTAAAAAGAAAACCATGATCACGTTGTCACTTTTAACATTTTTTCCAAGGAAGTTATGTAAAGAAATATAAAAAATTTGTAAAAAAGCCAATATCTGGTTTTTGGAATGTTTTAAAATGAAATATAACATATATAATGGTAACTAGTTTTAACAATAAAACTGACATTTGTTACTACTTTTCAAAGTAAAATAGCTTTCATTAATAAATACTGGCAATTCCTTGTTTTTCCATTCTTATATTAACCATCACTGGCTAAATGTTTTTTATTTATAAAATAAACATGAATATTTAAATTTAATTCAATTTAAATTTCGCTAAATCAGCACTATCACAGCATACCAGTCCACGAGCTTTATTACTATAAGCTACAAAAAATATCAAAGTTTTGAAAAAAAAATTATAACTTATGAGTAATTTGTTGAAATGAACAAAATGGCATTTATAATGAAAAGACCTATTTTGAACATACAATATCGTTAAAGACAACTTGTACCTACATTTTGTAGTATTTACGTAGAGGTAATAAAATGTATTTTTTGAAACAGAATGTATCTCTTTTTTTCGTCCGTTAACCTTATTAACACACATGCGCACACCCAGGCGCGCGGGTGCGTGCACACGCGACTCATCGATTTTTTTCCTTCGGAATGGGTGTACATCTTTTTTCAATCAACTATCGGAATGCCAACAGATTCGATGAAATTAAAGCGGACCACATCAATCTTTCAATTCATCCGACGGACCTGACGGATTCCAATTACGCGCCGCGTGCGCCGGATGGACGCCGCTTCTGCGAAAAAAAAGAGCCTGATTTCTATAAATACGCATGCATTTAAAAATTACGGGCCGGCGTCGCATAATCTGCCTCGTTTCATTTAATGTCATCAATAAATGTCATATTTTTTCATGTACCGAAGCGATATGTTGATTCGGGTCGCGTTGATCCGTTGCTGCTGTAAATCTATAAATGTCTCTTAGTAAAAAAACAAGAAAAGTTTGGTATGGTCTATAGTTAAAAGTCCATAGTTTATTACTGAGTGGCCATCTCTGTGTTTTATTAAATCTTTATTGATTCATGAAAGTAGAATTTTATATTGATTCTATTTTGAGCTATTTATTTTATCTTAATCAATTGAATAGATATAAAATCATATAGAATGTGCGTGCGTGTGTATATGTCTGTTGTGTATGTCTTTATCATTATAGTATTTTAAAAGACAGTAATAGTATATGCATTGTGCTTATAAATAACCGCTCCTCTATAAAATGATGGTTAAAAATTGGAGCGTTGATTGCGTCTTATATTCAAGTGGTTTGACATTTCAAATAAAATAATATAAAAACCTCACTACATGAGGTTGCTTAAAATACTTTTATTAATTTACGTTATTTGTTATATATTACAGCAAATACCATGTACAAATATACACAAGCGACTTAAGGAACATTTCTACTACAAGGAAGGTTTTGTGATGAAATCCGGAGAAACGCGACGGCAAGGTACGTCCGACAAAGTGAGTCTATATTCACTTCCTCGAACGTACCTTGCTGTTGCGTTTCCCTTTCGTCTTTGGAGATCAGCACCATACGTAAGTATATTACTGAAAGGAAATTTCGCAAAATTTTATGATTCCGTATTACAACCTCACGTTTTTGAATAAATGCCAAATATAAAAGCAGGTTACACGACACAGTACAGTCAATACGGGACGGGCTTAGAGCGGTGAATCTGTTACATCACCTTTCACTTTAATACGCCGTGCTTGGAACATGTGAATAGAGATTCTTTTTCGATATAACAATGCACAATAAACATAGAAGCGATGTGATCTCAACGTAGGTACGACGTTGTAATAACATAACGAAACCACAAGGAGAAAGAAAAAAATTACGTATTTTACTTCGACGCAGATCAACTCAATTTTCATAGCTCCCATTTCTAAAATCGTAAATTATTGGCCAATGAATTAAAATATTTCTTTTAAGCGTATCCATCCAGAGGTATGGCTTGGGTTATTTTTATTTCACTATCTGAAGGTCAATTTTGCAGGGTTTTTATACGAAAACTATACAACTATATGGATATTTTAAAAAGAAAGCGTTTTAAAATATTCTACTAGTACTTAAAAGAATATTTTATCAAAAGCTGATTTATGATTTTCTAAATGGACTCTATGAAAATTGAGTGAACCTTTTCCCGTAATAAATTAGGCGTCCTCCTTTGTTCTGTTGCAAGCCCTTTGAACCATTCGCATCAACAACTGAAAAAAATATTTCGCTAGAATTTTAGTAATTTAGATATACATATAATACCAAAGTTTTTGTGCGCACGCGCTATGATGCCTATTTTAGGGCTATTATTTTTTCGCCGATTAAGTAACTCATCATCGATTAAAACTTTTTAAGCCGTTCTTCGGACCAAAAGTCGTGGTAATAATACAACGAAATTTTAAAATGCGCGTTCATTTATTTTCAAACTCGAAGGTAACTAAGTGATCACAGTCATTGTAAAATTTGTAATTAGTAAAAATTCATAAGTTAGTTAAATAACTATAGGCGTATATACGAATATAAACCTAATAAAGTTCTATATTAAAATTCGTTAGTACGATTTTTCTTTTACATTAGTCAAATAATCTACGAATATTACATAGTTTTGTTTTCGTTATAACGAGGTGTGAGTAGTCGCTTGTTCTTGCGCTGCCGCAATACCTGCCAAGCAAAAGAAATACTTTTAATATACAATATAGTAATAAACAAAATATTTTAATTATAATTGTTCTATTTATTCAGCTTTTTTCTTTAACATTGTATTATTAAAAAGCCATATACCAAAACAATGCCAGTAAGTGCACATAAAAACAATTTATTTAAATAACTATTTATTTATTTACTCAGAAATAAATGGATAAATAGTGAGCCCTGTCTATCTTCCTGTATGGCAAGTTTTCAGAATTAGAGTAATGAACCTATGAGGATGAAAATTAAGATAGAATTAATAATGAACAAAATACTTATAATTTCAGTTAAGAAATAAAAATTGGCACATAAAGGCAAAAAGGAAAAAAATTGAGCGTGTGTCATGTGTCTTCTTCTGTCTTACACGGTAGATACATCTGTACAATAGTATATTAATTATTAACATTTATATCTATTGTTCCGGATTTCTACACAACTTCATAGACAGTCAGTTGGTATTCAGTGAAATGTATTAATCACGTAACAATAGTCCGTCTCCACGGAGATAGCCCAATAACGTCTGTGTTAAACCCTAACAGCATTTAATTGCTTTGTGTCTTTGAAACGTCACTCGAGAGCCCATATCAAACGTCTCGAAGGTATTCCTAGAACGCTATCATTGCAAAAATCTCAGACAGACGTCGGAATAATTCCCCATTCTCAAATTGACACAATAAAACAGTTTACGTCGTTAGAACGCAAGATATAAAAAAAAAAGAAAGTGATTAAATCTCACCGGCGAGAAGGTTCCTCAAGTCGGCGGATGAATCACAGAACAGAGGGTCGCTCAGCACCGAACGGATCTTATCTTTGACGTGGGCGTTGGCCTCGCACCACAGCACCGGCCCGCCGCGCGACCACTCCTCCGTCAGCGCCTTCAGGCTCTGCGGACAGGTGGCGAGGATGCGATGTATCGCTTATCAGCGCACGCGGCGATGATAGATCATCTGGCCTACAGACGTGACGGTTTGAGATGTTAAATGGGGCCTCCGGGTCGCGTCTCCGTTTCGCGACGTGCGCTCATGGTAACAATTTGACATGGCCCATTATAATGAGGATAGTTGGACGCCATGTTTTACGTCATTCAAGACTTTAGTTAATGTATAAAAACGACTCAGTAGAACTATTTTTGATTTTATTAAAAAAAATGGTGTCTACAAATCGATTATTGTTTGTAAGCTTCGTATGTTTCGTCATAACTATTATTATCACTGTATTAAATAAAGTTTTTGTTGACAATCAATTTGTTTCTTTAGTTTTTTTTTAGTAGTTTTTCCTTACTTTATTTTTTTTTAATTTACAATTACATTAATAACAATTTCAATCATTTGATTTAATTTAGAGTTTTTGAAGTCGTTTCATTGTTTTTAAAAAGGGTATTCTATTTACTATTTTTTTATATTCCATTATTTTTTGTTTAATTATTTTTTCATAAGATATTGTTTTGTGAAAAACCAAAACGTACAAAATAAAATTAGGTTAATGCACAAAAGTAGAAAACAATAATTGTTTATCAAAATATTAAACTGATTTTTTTGCTGTCCATTCCAATATTTAATACAATAAATTGAATATCGGTGACTGTATCTAAAAACTTTCTTCCTTTATATCTAGAGCTACAACGAATTGATTGATTAGATTCATTTTAATTTCACGACTATAAATAAAAACAAGATGGCTAGCAACAAACCTTATACTGGTAGGAGCTCTCTTAAAATTAAAAGCTGAATGCGTACGGAACTCGAAATGTTAAACATTTCAAATGGATTCGAAAGTTAATATCAATACAAAATTTCAATTTTTACAAGATGAGACGATGAAGTTTAGCAGCCATCTTCTTGAAGTTTGCATAAATAAACTTGATCACTCTGTAAGAAATGTGTTAGAAACAGCCGCTCTCTTAGTGTTTAATTGGACGATATACATTATTTTGTTTTATACGAATGGACTTAGGTTAAGAATCGTTTTGCATTTTATCGTATTTTGTGCGTTTTTATTAAATAATTTGATTATTTGTGTTTCATTACCCGGATAAGGATTAGGTTTCAGCTATTATATATTAGTAATGTTTGACTGTTTTAGTACATTTATTGAGTTATAATGGAATTTCTTGTATTGTTTATTGTGTTTAATATTTTTTATCTTGTTTTGTTTATTTTATTGTGTATATCGTATTTTATTGTAAATACGAAATTGCCGTGATGCGCATATGAGTTGCATATGAAATTGTGCCTTAGCGGCGGGACGAATCAGAGACCGAAAACCGCGGCTGTCGTTACGGTACGACTGCGAATCGGTGTTCCAAGCGCATGTGGCGCTCATACGTTAAAAATGCAAAGTGCATGGCCACACACCCTCGATTAAAATGTATGCAACTCATATGTGCAGGCGGATGCGCCATCTATAAATTGCAGTGGAATCGGTGCATCCGTCGCAGTTGTACTCCGACCACCACTCGTGAAGCTCGGCTGTAATAAAGAAGTCTGAGCGCTTAAAAATGTCTATCATTTTGCTCACACACCGCAAGAAATCTGTTCTCCAAGTGGAGTGTCCGAAGTGCGGGCTTACGAGAAGATAGCTGAAATCGCCTTTACAAATAATAAAGTAGTAATATTTTGGATTAGAAGATTGAAAAAATTACACAAATAAACTTATATTTCATTTCATTATTGTATAAGACTAAATACCAGAATCGTAAAAGGTAGTTTTCTATATAGAAATATGCTATGGTATTGTTTGCGACATACGTAACCGATAAGTTCAAATGTATCCTTTTATTATGTTGTGAGAATTGCATACCATTGTTAGGTACTGTCACTACAAATATAATTTGAAAGTAGACAACAAACCGGAATGTAAGAACATTTACATCTACATTATATTACACAATTCTTATATTATATTACTATTGTCATTGGTTAAAGCTGTGGTTTCTATTCAAACTGTAAACTAGAGTTGACAAATATTAAAAATTTTCAATGGATTGATATAACAATATAAAGATAATGCTATATCAATATCGTTAAATAATAACAATGTAGATATATACCATATCCTATTATTGAATATCTGAATTTTTTTTATTTCGAGAAGGTACGGCATTTCAAATTATTAACCGAATACTCATCAAATTCTGTATAAATAAACAACGTACAAAACACACAATAAAAACAATAAAAGATACAGCACTTTTAGACTGCTTTTGCAACTATTTCGTTCTGTTAAAGAAAATAACACAATTCGGTATTGAATCTAATCAAACTCGTCGCTGTAACACCGAAATACATCTGGAAGAAACTATTCAAGCGTGTTTTTCAAGATCAGGAAACTGAACGTCTCTAGGTAAAACATCCTTCGTAGCTTACAATCTTGGTAGAAATAAAAGCTTTTATTACCCTTCCAGTTCCACAAATGCAAGGTAATATTACGAAAATACTTTGCAATATTTATGGGAATTTTTTTAAACAAATTTATGAACAAATAAACGAGTGTCGATTCAATTGCCTACCGTCGTCCTGTTTCTTCATTAATTACTGTTTTAAATAAAAAAGATTGTAGATATGATTGAACACTTGAGTGCCTTATAAAATGACCATTTTCAATTCGTCGTTACAAAAGTGAATCCTAGAATGTAGCTGAGTAAACTATTACAAATAGACATTAACCATATAGCACATGATGTAAACACTCGAACGCATAAGCTAACCTAACATCTCCTAGGCTATATATAAACTCTCAATTAGTTTTTAGAGGGTAACGCAGTCCTCAGCATACTTCGATCTTTGTACACCACTTTCGCTCGAATAACATATATTAACCATTACATACAACTCCGCGGCGGTTCCGGATGTTTGAAATTGAGCCCTTTTATATAAAATATCATCAAGTACGTGTGTAATCTATTTTGGAAGCGGCCCTTATCGAAGCCCTTACCTTTTATAGATATCATTGTACAAGTTTCTTTCATGAATCTAGTTTCGCTCAACCTTTCCAAATATCCAAATCACCACAAAATATCTTATTCTGCTCTAGTTAATAATTTTTCTTTGAACGCACTCCGTTCTCTTATATCACTATTACAATATTTAAAAAGAATCCACACACACTTCGTATATACAGAAATCGCTCGACTACGTTTATTCTACTCTCATAGTTTTTCTGATTTATCTATCTTTCAACAGATATCCGCTATATCAGTACCAAAATATAGTAATTTCTTCAAAACGTCATCTATATACGATATTAAATCGTATAAATTTACAAATCAATTCAGGCGATACTCACTTGAAGGAAAGTATAATCGATGCGATATAATTTATCACAGCGCACGACTAATATTATCGGCTCTTGAGGCATGTTAACATTTGTGGTTGCAGTCCGGACGTGGCCGTTCGGTACGCTATCACCAGGTGTTCCAGAGGTCGTTAGGTTTTGTGTCACGTTCTGCGACGCCGTATCGGTTCTGCCCGACGGCGCGGAACTACGCGCTGCAATCATTTCGGCACGCACTTTTTCCGCACCAGGAAAATGTAGACCCCCTACCGGGTAAATCTCGTAATGGGGCGGTAGATTATTGTCCTGTAAAAAAAAGTCGCTTCAGAATTTTTTAAATGTCTTATGCACAACTTGTGCATAAGTCATTATATGCATATATAAGTACCAGACGTCACCGGCTTCGCAAGGCGTTGTTATGTTTGGGGTTATGAAAGCAAATAAAGAAGTGGTAATGGGTGTATATGGAATTGGCAGAAATAAGAGGGTAGCCTTAAACCATTTTCCATCGTTTCCGCGTTGAATGGTCAATGTCCCAATATATTGTGATACATTTCGTAGTTTTAACTGATGCCTAAATAAATAAAAAACATTCTGTTATGTATATGATTATTATAGATAAAGGGTCTCACATTTATAAGAGAGGCTACAACACTTATTATATACAATATACAGTTATCCAGGAAAATAAGAGAAAAAGCTTCAAATAAATTATAGGTGTTCTCTCTGCCGATAACCCCGCAAGCCCGTATCTGTCGACCATCGCCCATAGGCACTAACTTTTTCCTGTTACGTCTACTCATATTACCATACACCGGAAATGAATTTGTACAGTATCAATATTTTCGTATCTGCCCATAAGTTCCTAGTAACGTCTTTTCCTATTCTGAGTCCTCGTGCAGACTGTATTAAAATTTCTACACTATATAGTATAGCGTCGAATAGATTATTGTTTAAATGCTACCTATTGATCTACTAGAAGTTTATAACTAGATATTGAACATCCAGAACGTTCTGTTGTTTCTGACCTTCGGCGTGAACTTATTACTTTACTTTAGTTTCGTTTCATTGCAATTTTATGACTTAAATTTTTATTAATGTTATGTTGGAATTTCCATTATTGCATTTTATTTCTTTGAGAAATTAGGTCATTACGCGAACATATTAGTTAAACAAAAACACTCATCACTTTCAAACAAAGTCGTACACTATCCTTAGTGACAAAAAAATTGGAACTGCGTTTTTATAGAATCATATAAAAACTACAAAAGCATAGGGAGGCACATAAAAAAAAATGTAATAACACATTAAATATTTTACACAGCAAGCTTATCAACTTGAATATAAATAAATTAGGCGAACACAATTTCTTCGATCTGACTCAAAAATATATCGAACTTTCGTTTAATTAAACAGAAAAAAATTATAGAACGATTTATCTTTTTGAAATATTGATAAAAGTTGTTAATCTCAGACACGATGAGTATTTATTATTCATTGTATCTTCAAATTTTCTGTTACACGAATTATACTTTCAAATTATTCAAGCCTAAAGCCTCTTATATAAATTCCCTCCTCAATACAAATTCCAATGATCTCAGAAGGGTCCCCGCATAAATAGATTATGTTTGAAAATAATCTTATCGGACTTTTCGATTGAAAATTACTAATTTACATTTTGTTCCTCCGTATCTTTATATTTCCTGAACGGCGAAATGTCCGTGAGAATATTAAAAAATATATACACACGCGTTTTATTACTACTACTGGCTTGGATTTTTTTTTGTATTCCGTCAGGTTTGACCGCTGCATTGTTGAGATATTGTACAATCTCACAATCTTTGTACTGCAGATTGAGCGGTTTGAATTTTTAACTAAGCCCCCCGCGCTGGTCCAATGTGGGTTGAGAACTTCTAACGGCCATTATCACTGTTATGATGACGGCGCTTAGAAAATACAGCTTAAGGAGCTCCCTGATGCTTTCATTTAAGTTGAAAGTTCATCGGTGAATCGACTTTCGGTAAAGATTTAATTGAAACCGATACCTTAAAAGGCAACGCTTTTGGCCATTGAGCTACCAGCGATCATTGTTCAGGTGATGTCTTACCGCAAAGGGAAGGGCATCAAAGAATGCCAGTTGAAGATTTGGAGATTCTTTTCACCGGAATATCCAGAGAACTTCTGTGGAAATTCTAGACATGCATTCCATTTTACAACGATGTTTGTTTCACCGTTAATAACTCATAATTATGTAACATTTAACATCTAAAGATGAAAACACACTAAAATACCCCAGGAATAAATTTCCATCTTTTGCATCGGAGTTGTAGGTAGTAACCATAAAGATATCCGTGATTTATGAGCATACAATAATTTATAAGTATAATTTTTATCTCCTAATTCACTTTCAAACGGTAGTAAGGCCTAGATATATTTAAAAACCTATCTTTCTAATCTTTTATTATTAATCTATGTTATTTCTAATCTTTAAATTATTTTTACAGCTTTTTTGGAATTCATATTTTTTTCCTCTTGTACTATTTATAAAAAAAAAATGCAAAAACTGTAATCCAGGTCGAAATATATTTTTTATTAATATGAAATACACAATAACACTTCCTAATTATGTGTTATTGAAATACAATACTTACGTTGACAATTCGCAAATTCAACGGAGGACGGGAATGGTAGTAAAGAAGCAACACGACGTCCACTCCCACTCCGCACACTAAGCCCAACTCTATGCCCAGAGCCAAACAGAGAACGAAAGAACCCACTAAAGGTATTAAGTCGAATCCTGCAAAAAAAAACAATTCGACTTTACAAAACTTTTACGTTGGTACTGCGTTGTGATTTCGTTTTTCGTTCTATTACATCTTATTACCTATCAATATTGAAATAAAAAGAATTTCATAAAATTAAAACATTAGTTTTTTTTTTATATTAATAAAAAAAAGCATTTCGTATAATTCTTAAAGCTTTACAGCTTTAAAGCGATCACAGCTTGTAACGAAATTTATGTAAGAAAATTTTAAGTATTCTGAAGAAAGGGAATAAATAGCAAATGGCGCGCGCCGACGTCAAACGAAAGTCCAATTTAGCAACCGAGCCTCTACTTACGTCCGATGGCAATCCGTCTATGTCGATCAAGCGATTCGCAATCCGAATTTTATGTGGAATGATTTTTAAATTTAAGTGCCCTCGGATTTAATATAACCGATTTAATTTATCTAGTTTACATTCTTATAAAATTTATTAAGCTGGAACGATAAATGCATTACGGGGAAAAAAAATTTGCAATAAAATAAGGTCATCGTCAATAAACATATGAGCATCAATGTGACTCGTACTTGACGATCATTTGCTGTATTCGTTATGAAAAACATAAAAATACGAAACAAAACCATAGTTTGTGTATGTGTGTCATTTCACACAGTTTACACATTTTAACGGCACTAAATCTAACTAGTGACGCTATTTTTTTCTCATAAGTAACAAGTAATGAGAGCATTTGATAATATAATATTTATGATACGGACGAAAACGCTAATTCCCACATACGGCGAGAACTTTTCGTATAAACTTTCGCCATATGCGACCGCAACGCGCTCGAGCGGTCGAACATGAAAATCAAAATGTAGTTACGGTCCGGCGCGAAACACGTTAATATAGCGTTCATGAAAAACTCAGCTATGCGCATATACAGGGTTTTGCCTATATTTTAGTAAGTGATGGGCCTATATCTATTTACAATCCTTCACATGGCAGATATGTATATTAAACTGAAACTATGTGTTTAGAAACTTGTAGGTGAGTTCAAAGAGAATATGTAATATAGGCATAAAAAATACAATTTATTGATAGGGTTCCTTTTCTATTTTGCGTGGCCTGTTAATTTCTACAAATAGTAGATTGCATTAAATCTTTAGTATTGCCAAGGCATACCTACAAATTCATTGTAGATCGAAAGTATTGACCATAGAGCTTTTGACGCTGGCCCAATGCGGATTGGGAGTTGGTAACTGCTGTTGTCACCGATGTGGTTATTATGACCGTGACCAATGGCTTAATATGTTATTCGGGCACTGCGAACCCCGTACGTTCTCGCTCGAAGCCAGCATTGTTGGCCACTCGATCACCGACCGATGTAAACTCCATAGATATCCACTTCCGTGTTGTATTATTCAGCAAATTTTTTAAAAACTTAACGACCGGACATCTATATGTAAATATTAACTAATATCTGTAAAATTGCAATTTATCTAATTCTTCAATTTTTTATTCCAAATACACATGCGCGTTAAAAACGAATTGAAAGTTCTTTAAATGTTTATTCATGTATAATTAAAATGAGACAAGAAAGAAAACTATTTGAAATGTAATTGAAACATTTATAAGCTTGTCTAAAAATCGTACATGACATATGCACTTGCTTCTGTTTATTGTTTTACTTCTATCACGGATAAGTCGGTTACGATCTTAACTTTTGATACATTTTTCCAATACACATTCTCATTTTCTAATATATTACAATAAATAAGAGCTTTAGTTGATTTTATTTATGCATTTTATTCATACCTTTTGTATCAAATCCCACTCGATCTTCTTAAATTATATTAAGTTAAAGAGAAAATCTTTCCGTTTGGTCTATTTTTGTGTTCCGATTACGCATATGTCCCAGAAAGGGAAGGCAGAGACCACAAACTTTCCACATACTACGATCTTTACATCTCTCTTGCTTCATTAACATCCATGGACCGTTTTGTGTACCCTCGTCCTTTTTGGTTGCTTAAAACATACCACCAATTTGGTCTGCATAAGATTTTCCAGGACGACCCTCGACCGCTTTCAACACTGTTGTGTTGGAAGAGTCGGTTTCCATATTTTATACGAGTCGATTACTTTTATTTTAATATAGTTACCTATGAAATACACGTGCCGACTTGATCAATAACTCATCTGTTATAAAATTTCGCGGTCTTTTCTGAAATGAGGCACTTCTCATTACCCACGATCAATCGTTTCCTAAATAATTCAGGTTCGTTTCTTTCATCCAAAGAGATTTTAATTCTAATATTGTACTAGAGCGGACAATACAGTCAAAATCGTAATCTACAATTCGTTACCTATCAGTAAAAGTCGCTGAGTTTAGTGTGACAGCTGAAGTGTTACTAGGTATTTTTTTTCGTAATCGGCCACCGGGTAGTGTATCCATTTTTATAGACTAAAAAGGAATTGATAATACTGGAAAACAATTCTATTCGTTTTTCATAATATCGACTCTGAATTATATTAAAATTAGAAATTTGCAATCAGTATAACCAAAGGGATTTTATCACTACATGATGCGCATACGATATGAAATTTTTTTTTCCAGCTTAATATGTCTACTACAAATCTACTGATTCCCATGACATAAGGAAGTAGAGATAAATACTACAAGTATATATATACTGGTTCTTGGAAAAAATTAAGCTATTGTAACGCTCTTAACAATGTGGCTTTTTGTGGCAAAAATTTATCATTAAGATAATCATATAACGATCAGATTCACGCTGAGTGTTGTAACAAATTATTTTCCTAGAATCACAAGCAATTTTCTCTACGATTTCGACATATCTAACCCCTGAACATGGCAACGTGCTACTTCTACAAACAACTAATTAGCCTCAACGTAACGAAAGTCTCGACGAGGTGTAACCTAAACAGCTTGTCTGCGAAACTCCAATTAATTTATTCACAGAAACAATTAATTCTTCCTTCCCGCGATCTACTCTCGCGAATATTATTTTATTGGAAATCGAGAAAGAGCTTCTTATGAGGAACCTATAACTATCACTTACTGCTTGTTCTCCACAACGTTCGGATAATCTGCAGATCAACCATGTGCAGCACGGCGCAGACGATGACCGCGGCCAGCGCGGCGCGGGGGATGTAGTAGAAGTACGGAGTCAGCAGGCCCAGTGTCATTAGAACGATAATACCTGATAAAGAACAATGCTAACGGTACTATCAAAAATAAAATTTATGAAAATGGAAAAGTTTATAACGTAATATAGAATTTGTTTTACGACATTGAACAAAATGGCAGTCAGCGTTCAGTATATAATAATCAATCTTAAAGTACGTATTAATATTAATAATTTCAAATTTCCAAAGCACGGTAAACAGCGAAACGCATTTACAAATCTGATAATTGTATTTATCATCGTTATTGAAACATAAACATCAAAAAACAAATATAACAAGTTCTTTTCAATAAAATTTGTCAATAATACAAATGCGTAGGTTTCAGAAAATATTTATCGATATTGTTCTTATGAGTACTTTATAAATCTATGTATAGACAATTTTGAGATTTTGATCAAAGTATTCTCATTAAATCAAATATTAAAAACATACCTTCTCAATTACTCGTATTAAGTAAACTAAATAAAATTAAATTTATTCTTAATAACTACAGGTTTTATCAATGACTACCTTAAAAACAATTTAAAATTTTAAAGTTACATAATTTTTGTCATTTACAAATTCGACCAAAATTCCTGTCTATTATTTACCTTATTTGATAACAACGGATTCAAATTGATCCGACTTCCAACACAACAACCATTTTATTGAAAACGTATGTATACTTGACTATATTTCAAATAACAAAATTTCGATAAAGACATTTTTAAATTTTAACCGTCTTCAAGTACCGCGAAAGGAACGAGCGAACACACCGAACGACTCGTAATACCTCAGCGAATACTGTATAGGTGTCGACGGTATAACAAGCTCCATGCACACCCACCCGTATAGAAGCCCGCTGCAGGGGTGCGCACGCCGGAAGCGTCGCTGACCGCGCTCCGGGTGAACGATCCGTTCACGGGGAAAGAACGGAAGAAGGAGCCGACCGCGTTACACATCCCCAGGGCTATAATCTCCTGCGTGGCGTTCAGCGTCCTGCCGCCGGCTGAAAATACACGGGGCGTGTTGCAGAATCGCTCCACGTTTATTCCTTTTCATGAATAACAGCGTCTTGCTTTTGCAATTCAAAATATTTTGAGCTTAAGCGAGTTGTGTGTGATGACAACTTTGAAGTTATAATAAAATATACGTGCACGTTGAGTTTGTTTTGAAAAATGCCAATCGCTGTCATATACACTAAGTCTGAATATTCTTTTTGGTAACGAGTAACTTCCTTAACTGTTACTATTTTTTAAGGACCTATTAATATTATTGCATAAAACATCCGAATTTCTATTTATTATAGCTCATCATTTTAAAACCAATGGACCTAAAAAAGAGAAATGGTCGCACAAAATTATTAAGTTTTCTCTTCACGATCTTGACGTATCCCGAATAAGATAAGCGTACAATAAATTTAGGTAACTTAATCTGTGACGAATTTCCTCTGGAAGGTAAATTCAAGAGATATTTGGCTAGCCATCTGGCATTAACTTGGATAGTTATTTAATATTTTTGGCATGAAAATTTGCTAACTTATCTCTTGAAGGTTAAGTGCCTTTTAATGTTAAGTCTGGAAATAAAGTTAGTGGTACTTAAGCAAAACATTTCTTTAGTATTATTGGCTTTCTGTATATTTCTTATTTCTACTTCTTACTTGTATCGCTATCAAATAGGTATCATCCATTTATTTGAAAAAGGTGTTAGATAAAGCAAATAATATTAGAGAACCACACAGTAAAAAAGTAATGTTTCGCTTAAGAGGTTCTTTAAACATTTTATATTAGTAAATAAATATGTTTTGACAACTGAGAGTAAAACTTTCTTCCGATATATTTAAATATTTTAGCTTGTTGAGTACGCAAATAAATAAATAATTCATTGGTTTAATTTATTTTTTTATGTTACAAGAAAGTAAATCAATACAATATTTTCTGGTAAATTAGATATATTCCTGTATAAAAAATATTATGGTTTATTATATTCATTTGCATTGCCTTCGGAATATAGAATAAAGTTGACTTTCAACATAAGTTAAAAAAAAAGTAGGAAATTTCTTGTGCACTAATAAATAAATTCATATTTAAAATATTTTATACTGTAATTGATAAGTATAAATTACGTAAGAAAAATAAATTAATTAAACTAATTCATATTCTATTATCTACGGTTCCAATAAACTAAAAGACGGAAATCTTGTATTATGTTTACGTATAAATCGTTGTTTGAAATTACATCAAACTTACAAAATGCCTTAGCAATGGCCACATTAGCGATAATACCAACAAGTGGTACTACTATTAATCCTGAACCCAAATGACCCAACATTTCAGTTGCAGAATAAGTGGTGTTGCCGGCGGTCGTACGGAATGGTGGAACTTGTGGTGTTGGCAACCCTGGCGTTATATTTCCTGGAAAAAGTCAAACACAGGAATTCATTATACATTGACTCGCTTAAAGTGATGCTATTGTTCTGCTATCAAGAAATAAATAGTTTAATTACACATCTATTTTTGTTGATTAATAAAATGTTTTATTAATGTTACAGTATCAACCGCTAGTCGACTAGCTTCGCTTAACTAATAAAGAGTATTCAGATTCCAAACAATAGTCCATTTACTTGGGATTATTTCCATTTATTTATTTTCAACGTTTATTAGTTACTAGCACTAAAAAAATGTATTGAATAGATGTTCCTCTAAAACTTATACAAAAAAAAAAGATAACAAGCAGTAGCAACACCGCATAACCTTCTTATGCCATTCACTCTGTCAAAAACATGTACTTTAACAATTATTATCACGATATTCTAACTATATATGAATTAATAATTATGAGCACTTAAGTAAACATAATTAATTTACAGTTAGGCAAATAAAATATTTTAGAAAATAATTCGCCGTTTTAACTTTCGAAAGAGATATCGGGTTCGAATTAATTTTTCCTGTGCCGGTTTTGTAATTCTGTCAGCGGTAACGGTAAGTAGTCGGTGTCGTTGCGTAAAAAGAAAGTAAAGCTTGTCAACGCGCAGTACAAGCCTACCGCAACATTCGTTCGAGTGACAACTTTGAAAGAAACATTAAAGAAATATTCTTTTAATACCTTGGTTTATTATAATTGTGTTACGAGAATCTTAAAATTAATTAACTGCGTACATATAAAAAATATACGACCGGAAATCTTAAATTGGGTAATCTATAATATTAGAAAATTTGAAAGGAATCTCCAACATTAATTATTTATTCTAATTCTTGTACTCTGCGTCATTGTTTTGGCACTTAAATGTGAGTATTTAACACATACAACGGCGAAAAAAATTTTCGAACTAGCTCGTCAGTGTCGTCGTACGCCGTTTCAAAAATGATAAGCTATTTCCGATATTGCCCGTGCAAGCACAAAAGCTTTTAAGTGAATATTCAAGCAGTGATAAATTACAAAACAGCGAACAAGTTTTTCGTATCTTCGTTAGGGGGCGGCGACGTCGACATATTTACTCGACAGGGCCTCTCCCCGATTTGTCTTCCTTTGATTTTGGCACATATTCGATAGTGGCCCGGATTTCATGTAATATTTCTTACTTTCGACGAAAGCCATGTCCATAATAAATATATAATAAAGGTATAGCGAAAAAAAATTGGGTTGTGCTTTTTCTTTTGTGCAAAGACAAAATTTTAGGGAAAGGAAAACGAAGGAAGAAAACAATGTTTATATAGATGGCAAATAAATAAAAGGATTTTGTTGTCTTAATGCAAAAGGCTTTCTTGTCAAAGCCTACAAATTACTTTTTGCAATTTTGCTACCATGCACCCTACTATTGAGACATAATCCTTCTTAACTCCTCTTCTAGATTGAGAGGTAATTTAGACAAAAAATATTTGATATATATACACGTGGTATATGAGACCCTAAAGATACAAATTGAACTACATGAAACTAGACACTGAGCGTTTCTATCTTGATAATAAGTCTCGTAATTAGTCTACGTTGACATCCTCTTGGTCTCGTATATTTTTGTTGCATCAGGCTTACGTGACTCCACTGCAGCCAAGAACAAACCGTCCCCGCGCACCTCATGCTGGAGAAAGGTTAACGTCAACATTAAGAAGTCGATCGGTTAACAATTTCATTATTCACGCCCTTTATTATTTTCACAGACGCACATAAACCTTGCAAGGGCATAATTCGCATCTCATTCTTACGTGAAGATACTTTAAAATATTGACACGTTAAGAATACACCCTCTCTCTACTTTAAATTACACTTTTAGAATACACCCCTCTCTCTACTTTAAATTACACTTTAAGAATACACCCCTCTTTCCCCGGCCTCCTTGCATTTCCAACGCACGTTCGCTTCACTGCCTACCGTCTGCTTGTTTTGTATGTGCTTGCTCCATAAGCGAGCGTGCTGACCGTTGGCAGTTCATAGCTTCATACCTTCCCACAATCTCTTCATTTCAGATTAAGGAACTTGAACCTAGGTCTGGTTCGAGTTGGAACGTGATAACCATCGTTGTACCGATCTGATGATAAAGACCGAAGCTTATGGGTTAATGTACTTGCCTAGGCTCGGTGTGAATGGCTCAATTTGACTTAAAAGCTTTGATCAATACACCCATAGTCGAGATGAAACCTGATACTTCTTAGTTCGCAACGCTTTTAACCACTGAACCGCGGCCGATCTAACCTGAATTTTATTTGCATATTTTTTTACTAAAACTAAGGTTATAGTAAGTATAGTAACTTTTCATATTCAAACATTCTGTAAAAAAGCAGTACAAAATTTTCACACAAACGGAAATCCTTCTATGTTGTTGTTTTTTTAAATATCTTTTAATGAAATTAAATTTTATTAGTGACAAACATTAAGTTTTGTTTTAGTATATCAATTATATTAAAAGTCAAGGAACATATTTCCATGAATATTTATATTTTATTTATTAAAATGTGTTCAAATACTTTGTGTCGATAGATTAAAGAATCGATTTTCATTTAAAATATCGCACTTTATTTAACTTTAATGAAGTTTCTACAATATTTTTAGATTGATATACCTTAATAACTAATAAATAAATACGGAACCAATTTTAAATAAAAACACTCATCATTTGTGAGCTTAGAGTTTACAATTAACCATTGCGATAGTATCAATAAACAGCTCTGATTGTAAAAATGTCTTCAGGCCTTACAATTAATAATTGTAAGCCCTAACACATTGTAACTGTTTTAAAGGTATTTATTAAAATCAACTGAATAATTTACAAATATATTTTAATGATACATTTGTAGTTTTTTTATGTAATTAAGTTTTGTACGATTTATTAATAGACACCTCTTCCAAGGCTAGAAAACAAATTAAATCGTGTTTTGTTAAAAAAAGGACATGACTAAATCTTATGAAATTTATAACGATCTCCCTGTAAATTAGAAGAGAGCTACGAATGGAGAAAGCAAATTAAAAAAAAAACTACCGTAGTTCTCATCAAACCAAGCTCTTTATTTAAGCAAAGTTACTCAGATACGAGCGAATGTAATGAGATTTTTCTCCTAGCTGGTAATGTAGATCACACGATACGAGAACAATACTAGAGCGAAAAATTGTTCCCACAGGAAGTGGTCGCTGACGACATCCACGCCGTTTGTTTACGTAATAAGTTTATATCGCCCGGCCACTAAAGCGGTAGTATAGTGGCCACTAAAACAGAGCGGCGGCGGCAGGCAGCCAGCTCTTTGTTCTAGAATCGTGAGATAACCGGTTCGACCCCTGGCGACAAACGAGCAAACCCGTCAACATACCCTGACCGATACTGACCCGATGTGTTTTGTCTTAGGGCGAGACTTCTCGATTTAAAATAAAAGACCGCAATAGGGCAATGCCCTTGATGCAGCGAAATAACAAAAACCCGACACGACCAGTCGATACACGATTCGCGAAACCCTTAATAATCCGGTTTTGCAAAAAAGAAGCTATGCACGGTAATGGATCAGTGGTTAGAGAATCGCCTTTGCTCCCTACGATACGCGACTCGATCCTAAACAAGTACGAATTGAACAATGAGTTTCTTGCTCAAGTCAAATTGAAACCTGTTCTATTCTTCATGCATCATGTTCTGTGCATTCGAGAACGATATCAATTCATTACTTCTATTACTAAATTTCAATACTAATAACAATTTCATTAACATGCGATGCAAGTGAAATGAGCGATAATGACTTAGTGATTAAGAACGCCGCCATAGAACGAGGAAGTACCCGGTTCGATCCTGACTACGGGCGAATTGATCAATAAGTTTTAAACTTAAGTCAAATTAAACACTCGCTCCGTGTTTAGACATCACGTTAAGCCGTCGATTGCGGACGTTATCATCGCATCGGTTCCGACCGTCATTAACGCTCCGAACCCCGACACTGAGTCAACGTGAGCTAAAGCTCCAAACTAGTCAATCTCAAGTAAAAAGATTATCTAAGATGAACTTCAGCAGTGAGATCGTTAGTATCAGACACAATAACACATCGTCTACAAAAACGCTATGGCGTACGGTCGCGTAATAACCACGCTATCGGGGATTACCGCACTCGCTTTTTTTTACATACACACCGGTCAATATAAGCGGGTTTTCCCTATCCACGTGCACGAAGTACGCGACCACGGCCGCCAGCACCACCACCACGGCGTTCCTGGCCACCCCCACCACCCACAGGCTCCGCTGCAAGATCAACACGTTCCGTTTCGCCTTCTCGTCTTGAGGATCCTTCACTCTTATATCTTTCAGCGCCTAAAAAGAAAATGTTTTCATTAGTGTCGTTACGAAGGACGCCTTTCACAAATAACTTTCACGAAATATTAAAAAAATGTTCTAAAATATTAAGTATAAAATTTGGGAAGATATTTATCAAGATATTTTTCTAACTTTATTTTAGACGAACGAAATACATGTTTAAAAAATGACATCCAGAAGCACGTAAATGGACTAAAAATCATACCACATTCAATATCTTCATAGTGCCGATCTTAATTTTCTAATTACAGATAATAAGTCTTTAAGGAGCTCACATACCACAAACAACGAATTGTTGACGAATTCTAAGCAAATATTGTATATTTTGATAAACATTCGTCAGTCAAACATTAAAGATTATTTTCAAAGAGATCTTTAAATCAAACATAAGCAATGTTTATTTCATAGAAGATTGTTAATATTTTACATTAAAAGAATTAATAAATCTTCTAAATATTATAATAAATAACGATTTTCATTTGCCTTGCAAAGATTTTTCTATAAATATGAACAAGCGTTGATATCTAAAATTCACAATTATTAGTTAGACTTAAATATCAATATCGTGAGTGAGTGACAAAGTGTGCTAAATGTAATATGTCCGTATGCATACGTAATCTTTTGATTTGAATCGTATCTTTTTAATCCAATATATTTTTTGAAAAGTACAGTGGTAATATATAAAGAGGATTTTTATGGAGTTAATACTGCAATTTTTCGATCCGATCGCGTGAGTAGAAAAATTGTTGAAATAATATTTAATTATTTTTCCATTTTGAACGCCAACATAATTATTTTGTTGGAAAATAGACATAACTGTATTAAAGACAATGGCATTCACAATTTAGTGACAATCGAAGCTTTCTTTGGACCTTTCGTTTAAGGAACTAAGCAAAGCCTTCAAGCGAGACAAAATTCGAGTCTGAAATTCAATCAAAAGTCGCCTCTCGTGGACACTTTACAGCACTGCTGTCTGTGATGTAGATCATGAACAAACAAACGTATGTACCATCAAACGCGACGCACGTAACAATAGCATTATAAATCGTCGTCTGACGAAATACTTATTTGCAAGATTCGACGACAACGCGAACTGCATACAAGGAGTAGCGACAACACAAACATCCCGCGATCGGGTCGATGTTTAAATAACTCGTTACGCGTTACGCTCGGACACACTACGTTGTCATGTATTTAGTTACGGGCGTCTCGTCCGCTCGCGTTTTGTCCGTACACGTGGAAAATAAACGTATGTTTGTACGAATGTATGTATGTGAGCGGGGGGCGTCTGAATCCGTGACTTTTTTTTATATAGAAAAACGACGCGCTGGAGAATTCAAGTTCAACAGGTACATTATATCATCGAGTCGATATTTTAGGCACAAAAAAAGTGACCGGGCGCACGCGTGTCCGTTCCGCGCGGCTAATGTTCCGTATCAGAAATCCTTCGTGGAAAAAATTGTTTTCGATATTTTGTCATGAGTTTTAAGTTTGAGGCACTAGAAAACCATCAATTAAGCATGGCGGCAATCTGTAAGAACAAATACTCAACATGTGTATATCAAATGATATTATGGTTTGATAGAAAATGCTTGACAGCCTGTAGTGTGATACCTATTCAATAATAGGTATCACACTACAAGATCTTCGTACCAATGTACGAAGATCTTTTAAGTAAAAAAATGACAAAATTTTTAAAATCGTTTATTATCTACCCTTCAACACTTATATTTTTAAGGTAGCTGATTGATGATGATTAATGAAAAAAAATTAGCTTCTCAGAACTTAATTTTTTACGACTTCAGGTGTCCGTAGGCTTAAATATTTATATTTATTTATTATTATTAAGACCCCTTAAATTAACATTCAGAATCAAAATTCCTGGATCTACACTACATGTTCGTGATTGATTCGTTTAATTCTACACATGTATCAAATTGCAACTTTTTTCGTTTGGAGAGATTTGGAAAAAAGAGGCCGTGACCGAAATGCAAATAACTTTGGGAACCTATAAAGGTTGCGTTTTACCATCGTGGACCCTAACAATAATAAAAAAGAGCAATAACTATTGCATCCGGAACAAAAATAGATATTTTTAGATTGTGCGACGCTAACGTGCCTGCATAACATGTTTACTAATATATGTGAAATATATCCGTATGTGAATTGTTTATTTGTGATGCTCTTGGCTCAACAGGTTGTTAAATTTTAACGATTTATGTATGAATATATTTTACGTATCAAAAAATAATCAAGCAAAAATCACTAATGGAAAAACAATTACAAAAATTTTATTTAGCCTGTAGTCTACATACCTTATCGGCACTAATAAACAATATAGAAAATACTTATATTATAATATCGTTATTCGGTATTGAACGATTATGAAATCTAATCTTGAATCAATGAAAAAAAGAGCATGATTGTCATTTATGACAACCCTTTACTCTTTATAGAATGATTGACTGATTGATGGATTTTGATCATTCTTTTGCAATCGGGTTTCAAAGACAAAATACCATACACCAGTTACGTTTAACATAAAATTGTGTACACGATCCTTGAAGTAAATTTATTTCTAGGATTTGGTTTGCTTTGTTTTATTGGTTTGTTTGTCATCGACTTACAATTATTATAGAGATTGTTAAGGTTAATTTTACTTCTCATTTTTTGATGTTTGTTTCTTGGTGTCACGTATTTTTTTTAATTAAAAAACTTGTTATAAAAAACTTATCAATATTCAACAATTTAAGGAGTAATATCAGCAACGTAAAAAAAAATAAAGCTTCAGATTGCGTTTCTAATAAATGTTGATTCGGAACGAAATTTTAGCTGAAGTGGTAACCATACAAAACTTCATCGTAACTATTTTAGCTTCTACAAATGTTTATGTATTTTTTTACTTATTAGGGTTTTTGTTTATTATTCCTGATATTATAAAGAAAAAAAGTATATAACGAATTACCTAGTTGATTAATTTCGCAACACATTATTCTTATCGACATCGATAAATCAATAAATAATTTATATATTCATGCACACATGTTTAATTTTTAAGAGAAAAACCTTATCAGGACATTGAGTATGTCTTTAAACAAAGCTTATGATAGGAAACAAACAAAGGGTTATTGAGAGAGCGCGTTGCATAAATAACAAAATGTTACTTCACGATTTTTAAAATTACATACATACACACCTTCATTCCCAACAACAGGATACAGCACGCGAAACTGAGCAAAGTGTCAGGCAGTCGGGTATCCGCTATGTGCCGGTATATCCCCTTCCAAGTGGCGACGAAAGTTTCCGCGCTGAATTTCAGTCCCAGGAGGCCTTTGATCTGAGACGACGCGATAGTGACGGCGGCCGCCGACGTGAAACCCGACACCACCGGCAGCGACACGAACTCCACGAGGAAACCTGCGGGACGTAGATATCGTTCAGTTCAACGGCACCGTGATCGGCGCTCACGCAGCGTTCGCGTTTCACGCAGACAGCTTTGGGATATATTCGTTTATACTGTTACATCTTGTATACAGTATGGCGTGTACTACGTATGTCTTCCAAAAATCATTATTGTCAAAGGCTCGAACGTATTTACATGTTCGACCTTAAGGCCCGTGTGTTTGCGCACGGTAACTTCCTCTCGCGATTGCGTGTGCACAGCCTATTTGATATCGTTTTATGTTACAATCCCGATGTTAACCCCGTTTCTATATTGATTGCGCCTATAAAACGATATTTTTTTTTATAATTCCGTACATCTGATTAACAATCGTAACAGTTATGGGATCGCTGTCGTATACATCTGTCTGTCTATCTCTGTATCAGTAAAATTATCATTTTCCTCACTCAACATATGGAGGAAATATAATATTTGAAGTTATTTTAAATTTTCCATTTAAAATATGTTAATGGAAAGATACGAAAATCGAGCATCCCTCACACGTATCATCAAATCACTGAACCCAAAATATTAAGGCAAATGTGAATTATAGTGCTACACTCTTTCTTAATTTACAGGTAAGTACGAATAAATATCCTAAGTCTTTGAATTCCAAAAAAAAAAAAGGAAAGTGTTCCAATAGGAAATATGTGTTAATTTTTTGTTTAATTTAACGAGAATTCATAAATTCATTCGCCTCAATAGTTATTATGACAACGTACGAGAAAGTCGATTCAAATTTTAACTTAAAATAACTTTTTCTATTTTTTTTTTTTCTTTAGTCAATCTTTTTTTTTAGTCGCCACAAACGAGTTTGGGTGCGATGATAAAGTACGGAACCTTTTCAACGTTTTTCTGGCTCACACTTGGCCATTTTTTTTTAACAGAAAACATATCCTTCTCAGTGTTTCAAAACACATCTCTGGAAAATTCGATTGAAATCAATACGTAGTTACGTAATGAACACAATATCTTTACGGTTTAGTACATATACTATGGAATATGCCTCAATTGTTTGCTTACTCAAACAATAAAAAATTCTATTCACTTGTCGCACAATCGTTAGCCATTGCCTCAGGGCGAAATACGTGAAAGAAAATAAATATTTGTTGCAAGAAAACAATAATATTGAGGTTTACTCATTTTAATCTTGTCAAACTACGGGTTCGCGCAATTTAAGACGCTGTCATCCCTTGAGCGCGCGGTGTGGAAGAGCACAGTAAGTAGGTAATCTTTTTGGGGCGCTACGCCGATCTCGTTATGCGAAGGATGTGTTACTGAGAATGTTTATTTCTATGGAGGCCAGCACTGAAAATGCGGTCGTATGTACATTGACGAAAGCATCTGACTTGATAAGTGAAAGATATTTTTGTTTTCATGAGTGAACTTAAATTTTACGGATTAGTTTAAATTATATTAAAACCCGTCGGCAGTTCGTTTATCTGAACTTTATTTATCAAAATAGAACAGACTCATCGGTAAATCGTGATTTAGTAAACGTTTGTACATTCAAATCTCGTTTTTAAATATGTTGAACGGTGTTGTTTGCAATCAACTATTCGATATGTTCAAAAATATTTTATAAACCGATATGAAGCTTTTATTATTTAACTTTTAAGTGAAACAATATTAAATAAATGAAAGAAAGTATGAAAATTAAATGATTTTCCTTAAATCAACGCTCACACGTGCCTGGTGTTTTGTCCCCGTCTTGAAAAGGACACACGCTTTGGCACATCCACTATCGGACTTTATTTATTTTCCTCGTCTGCTGTGTTTTGTTCATTGGCGTCGGCATTTGCATAAACAATTTAAGAAGCACATTAATATTCGACAATGATCCCCTCGGCTTCAATCGGAGCGGATACCATTTATAAAGTCTGCTCGGGGACCTATTGTGAGACAAAGACAAAAATTTCTATTATTCGCATTTACAAGAGCGGGCACAAAAGCTAATAAAAGTAGGAATCAGATTGTTTACGTTAAAAAGTCCTTCTGTCCGCTGTCTAACAAGAAAAGGATGTTAATTTCTTGTGGTTTTGACGATAATGTTGCATAAAAAAATTTATTGATTTTTTTTTATTTTTATTAATTATTATATAATTTACTGACGTAACTTGATAATGTAAATTTGTTTTCATAACTTAACTCTCCGATACATCATACTCACACGCTCTTTTCTTTTTGTAATGACCGATCGTAAACGTACAATCTATATAGGAAGCAATTTTACGGACAATCAACTGCAATATTAAAATTTTCTATAATGCAATGCAACACTACTGAGATTGCAAATATACACTAAAAAATCATTAACACAACGCTATGGATTTATTAATCTGTTGAAGTTACTTTCCAAACGATGTGTAACACACTATTTTAAAAATTAGAAAGGGTGAACTGTATCAAGGAGTACATACACTCACGCACGCACGCACACAAGCACGCACAGGGATACAAAAAAGGCTCACCTAATTGCGCAGCTCCGGCGACAAGTTGCAGCAACCCACCGATGAAACACAGCAGAACAGCAAAATCCGGGTTCGTTCCGTTTGTGTATGTGAACGTCAGCAAGGACAGCAACGCAGTGGGGCCGATGTTGATTTGCGGACAGGACCCGGTGACGGCGTACACGAACCCGCCGGCGAAGGACGCGTACAGGCCATACTGGAGACAAATTAATATTTTTTATGGAAATTTTTAACCGACTTCGAAAGAAACGTATCTCACTTCGACTGGTTTTTGACGTGACAACGTCTTATAAATTGGTTTGCCGGGTGACACTTCAAGAAACTGCGTTACGCTCCGCTCACGTTATGCGCTCACAATGAGAGCGAGTGAGAGGCACGCGTCCCTTCCACTCGGGCATGGTTAGCCCGCCTAAGAGCGAGAGAGACAGACATAAAGTGAAAGGCACGCGTCCCTTCCACTCAGATAGGAACGAGTTAAGTTGTAGTAAACGCTGTTTCATTGTACGCAAATGTATTGCAAGTTATTGTATGTATATTTGTATATAAATACGTATGTATGTGTAAAGGTAAAAATAAAATTTTGTTAATATGAAATTCAGTGCGAGATTCTTTGTATAAATTAATGTTTTAAATATAATTCTTTGTATAAATAAATGTTTTAAATTGTTACTATTATTTCATCCTTCTTCCTACTATACGAATGAATATTCACATTAAAATGATTTTACCACTCAAAGTCGTTGTCACGTAAAACTTTCGCCCGTATACCGACTTTACAGGCAACCAATTTATTTTTTTAGAATATTTTTTGTTGTTTTTTTTATTTCTTCAAAACTTTGTCATTTATTAAACAATGTCGATGATTTTTTTTTCTTTTTGTTTAGGAGATGTAACCTTAGATCGGTCTCATTTTTTGGTCAAAATTAAAATATGATGGTAGGATCGATGAAGAATCGCCGGAACTCCTCAAATTTTATAAGTACACGTACAACGGATTGAGTATTTTCTATAATAACTCATGCATTCATTCTCAGAAAGCATGATTTGGTCAAGTTGAACTCATAAAATCTACACGTGATCACTGTAACTCTTCAATGATAATTAATTTCACGGCTTGCGATGAGGTAAAGATCTCATCAAAATAAACGCAGTGAAGTGGAAATGAGTATATGGTACCAGCTAAACTCTCATCACAGGATCCATGGCGAGTCGATGCAAATCTTCAAGTATTATACACACATACAGAACCTCCTTATTTTATACGACATCATTTGATGAAATTGAACGACTTGTATTTTTAGATAAACATAAGTTGTTTAACTAGCATTGTTGTGGAATTAATGATGAAATACCAAGAGAAGTCCACAAGATATCGATGTTATATAGAAATCGATTCAGTACTTTCCTGAATAATGTAAAGCAGAAACAAGCAACTTACAATATTACTACTTACAATATTGCCAACTTCTAGTGAGTTAAGGGAAAATCTAATATCTTAAATGCCTTAGAAACCGACCGATTTAATAGAAGCCCTAGCGAAAGTAACAGTCTGAGAATGATTGTACTTCACCTAAAAATGCCCCTAAATTTTTAGTTAAACTCCAGGATCGCTCCCCTACGTAATGATTATCAGTCCCACCGTAAAATTTGGGATTTAAACTGTAGCTTTCCGCTTTCTTCATATAAAAAAAAAGGCAACGATCTGAGCATTTACATGTATGCTACGTGTAAAAGCTAGATAAATTATGAAGTTTAATCAACTCATCACAAAAAGATTTTAAGTGAAATAAATTTTAAAAAATTAAAAGATCCTTCATAAACCTACTAAAATAATTAATTATTTTTTGAGTCAGCACCAGCCAAAGCAAGACAAACAAAAATAATTACCGGAATTAAAACTATGAACACAAAAGTTAAGAAGAGATAATCAAACTCAACACCTATGTCTGTGTAACTATGACTACAAAGCGTGAAGTATTGGGTCTAAAGGGCGGCAAATCATGAAAACCGAGACACAACTGCGTCTGACACATCTTTATCTGGCTCCGACCCCTAAAACAACTTATTTTAAAAACTTTTGAAGACGACTTTTATTACGACAAATAAATAGCAATCAGAGCTCTAATTATACTTTTCAGAAAATTATTACTCATAGAGTATTATTTTTATAACCATCTATAAAATAAATAGGTAAAACATAAAATTAAATATACGGATTGGTTTTCTCTTTTAATTTGAAGGATTTAAACTTTTCCCTAACATGGAATGCCTCATTCGCCAACGTATTTTGTTCTCAAACATTATTAAAGACCTCATGAATGCATAATACCTGAAACGGTATACGATAAATAGGAATACATATTTAATAATAAACTTATACATCATTTAAATGAACGTTTTTAATGTAAGAGTCATTGCAAAAACATAAATTAAATCAGTTTTAAGTAGGTACTCGACGCCAAAATTACTTTCGTTCATTGCTCAATAACTTAACGGATATTGCCAATAATGTTCGGCTGACCACAAAAGATCGATCCATTGTCGTTTCAATCATTTTAGCCGCAGTCGGTTTGGCGCAACCGTCGCCTGGGTTAGATAATGCAACTAGAGAATATCATTTCTAAAATTAAAGCTCCTTTTCTCGTGAACATTTTAAAATTACTAACATTCATTCTCTAAATATTTAGCTTCCGAAAATGTAAGCTATTCACACTATGATACATTTTGATGAATGTTTGTTGACATGTGGGTGCGTCACACCCGCCTCAGCCTCTCGGGCCGATTACACACGCGCGCGCGTGTGGACATTTGAATTAAAGAAATGAAATGTGGACACATGAGCAATTTAACAAATTTCCTGCTTTCGTGTTGATCCCGGCATTTGTTAAGTATTAACCGGTTTTAAATTATTAACACCTTATCACGCTGACTCGATGAACAATATTAAGAGTCACTACAACGCCAAAGAAAAGTCAGATGAAGAAGAGTAACATCCATTGTCTTACCGCACATGACATTACATTTGTGTCAACTAAAGTGATCTAGAACATTCATTTAGTGCTTATGACAATTTTAAGAGGCTGTCGATTTTTGGCAAAAAAATATTTTGTTTAACATGAAATTTTTTACGCTGCAATAATTTCGTTTTATACATTATGTTACAATTCTTTTTTAAGTATTTTTTTATAGCAGCTAGTTACTTATTTGGTAAATACAGCGATATAACTAAATATATATAAAACTTTTGGGTTTTTTTATTTACACATTAAGAATCAATCAATCGCAAAAACTTTAAACCACTTACCCGGTTTCCGATTTAGTTGAAATTTTGTATACATGCATAAATCGGATGGCAATGCAATAATATGGTAGCACCGTGATGATCTGATAATGGAATCAGAATAGGGATAGTGGAACTCCTTAACGGTGAACAGTACAGACACGAAATTTCGTATGTGCCCTAATTGTAATAGCCCGTTCTAACAATCATGATGATACGGTCTATCGGAAAGAATAGCCTTCTAAACATCAAAGTAAAAGGCTCCCGCTTATCTGTCTAATCTCTACGGGTCTAAACTCTAACAGAAAAGGCAAGCGAGGAGGAAATTTAATCTTTCTATCAGACAATCAATAAGGCTATAGAAAAAGCACACAAAGGCTTATTTATTAATAAGTTAACTAACAAAATAAGACACAAAATACTAACATGTCAACGAGGACTAGAACGTAGTATAGTAAATATCAATAGAATGCAAAAATTAGACACACAAAAATAAGAAAAATAACAAAAACTACCGACGGACTAACAGAGGTTTTATCATTAAAAGAGACGTGGGCTAGACTCATAGCGCGTTTTCAAGACCAGAAATGGACTAAAAGGGTGACAATTTGGAAGGGTTCACCAAACAAAAAAAAAGAAATGTAGCAGACCTTACCCTAGATGAGAAGACAAAATCATAAAAACAAGTGGAATCAACTAGCTTCAGGCAGCGCAGTCCAGAGAGGATACCTTTGGAGGAGGTTATACAGGAGAGCAGATACCTATAGGGAAGTTCGTGCAGATATCATAAATAAGTAAATACGCAAAATAATTAATTAATTACTAAAAAAAACTAATCTAATACATACATGTGATTTAAATAAGATGACATTTGTAATTAACACTGCACCGAAATAAAAAACACGTTTATTTATTATAATATGATGGTTTGACAAAGAAAAAGAAAGTTTAAAAGGACTTTAAAAAAGATGTAAAATGATAAACTTAAAATAAACATTAAAATTCCGCATTTTTTGTGTTATTAAAGACCTCGTATAATTGTGTAAATTAAAACTATAGGACTAGAATATTGCATCTGCAGTATTTGACCTGTTGAAATATAACTTTTAACGAATATTTGGGATGCAACGTTTTAATATAGATAAATATTTTGGTATTTATAACGAAGTCTTATAAATATGTATAGGCGACGCACTCATCGCATCTCGATACTCGTATTATATAAGTTTTTGAATTCAACCTAAAAAAAGAGTTAACAGTTTTTGTAACGGGACGTGTCTATTATTTATATACAAATATTTAATTGAATCTATTATTAAAGCAAATATACATGTTTCAAGACTATTATGTATTTACTGTTAGAATAATATGTAATAGATGGGTGACTTTTAATCAACACCCTTCATCGTTTCCATTACGCGATGAGAAAATTTTTCATTGAATTGATATAATTTTATTAAAAATTATAATTACATAAACGATTTATAGCATAATGAGACATTCGGAACTCAATAGAATTATTGTAATTGACAACACAAAGATAATGCTTAGTTAAATAAGCCCGCTGACAACAGGTAAAAGAGCTTAACACTTACACTGCATTTGAATCTATAACCATGTAACATACTAACATTTTTATAATGTTTTCTTATATTTATTTTTCAATTAATACACGATGTAATCCCAAATTGCGAAATAAGAGAGTAGATTTAAAAACGCAATAATAAGATTCGTCGAGTAGATAGCAGTCTTACTTGACATGTAAGTAACTGAAATTAATTACGTAATTTACAAAGATCGTTGTAAACTCGTTATTCACTTTCATTAATAATCATACGCAATTTTAAAGCTTTGAAAATAAAAGCGTATATTATCATACGATTTCTAGATATGAGGTTTTAATGTACAAATATTCATTATTATCAGTCAAAGTTGATTAACATGCAAATAGTTTTAGCCTTAAGTCCTGGTTGTATCCATCTAGTCCTGGTTAATAGTAGTATTAGTAGTATAGTAAATTACAATAAATAATAGTAGTACCTAATTGTTTATTGTAATTTCTTGCGCCTCACAAAAACTTCCTTCTTCACCGGAGCGGAATTGAAGGGCCTTTAACAATGGATTATTTTGGTCACGGAAACTACTTTGTTATTTTTTACTATAAAAGATGACGCTTTGATGTTTCTATTTAAACATGCAAAAATAATTATTAATATTTTCTTTCCGCATAAAATATATTGATTCTAAAATAATAATTTATCTATTATTTTGAATATTAACACAACAATAAATAGATGTAGATTTTCATTTTGAAAGATGCAAATATCAATTAAATTGAACATGTTTTATTACAGCACACTCATAAGAGTGTGCTGTAATAAAACATGCTATATAAATAGCAAAACATAACTGCATTTTGCTGTTTCATATTTTCACCGTAATATGTACATCAAACAGCATTATTTTTTTAGGATTCCTGTGCATATTATACATAATTACATGGGCCCCTTTGTCTCGTCGTTCAAATAGTAAATTTAAAGAATATTTTTAGTCACTGGTGATTCAAACACGTCCTTAAGTTCAAAGTTCAAAATTAAATTAGCGGAAGGCTTCTTATGACCTCGAAGATGGAATGCATATCAAATTAACATTAACCAAATAAATTTATTATATATAGATTTATCGACATTTATAAGCGTGTAATATTTTTAGACGTAAGACTTAGCGAAAACAAAAAAATTTGGCAAACAATTTTCAAACATAAAAAGTTCAATAAAAATTAATAGACGCCGCTATTAATATTAATTCAAAATACGGACGTCTTATATATTTAATTGATTCCATATCGTCCCATTGTATTTCACATTAATTCATTGCGTAGATATTTTGCGTAGGTATTTTATCGACGTATAACTAAGACAAAAAAGTCTAGCCGTGGCTTTTTTTTACTTTTTTCAACAGTAGTATGAAGGGTAACAATTTGAAGTTGAAACCTACTAAAAATCTTCCTCTAAAGAAATAAATTTTCGGTTGTGCTCTAAGGCTTGGACAACTTCACTGACTGCATGTAGACAGCACATAGGTACTGACGGCGCGTGACTGCGCTATGGGTGATCCTTAAGGGATCACCTTAGGCTTAAGGGATCAAGTCACTGAGACATCCACACGGGTTAAACCCTTTTGTATATCCGGGCACGGGAGCGTCCCAAAAAATAGTGTCAAAGATGATCTATTCAAATCGTAATTAATCTAGACATGGCATGCCATACAAATCTGTTATTCAAAATACGGACTCGATGTTATTTGAAGCTGTAACAGCTCTAATACTCCATGACAATTGTAGTCTATCCTTATAGCAATGAATATTACGTAATTAGCACCTAACCTTATATATTACCTCTTGTTATTTCTTACTCTTATACCTACTTATAATTAGGATATCTTAGAAAAAACTTTAGAAGTAACTTGATTCATGGGACCAATAACAAGTTATTGAATGAAAAACATTTGGCACAAAATACTAACAACGTAACTCAAATATACACATATAATATCGAAGAATTATTAAATAAAGGCTTTCTCAAAATAAACTTAAATCATGTGACTGCACTTTTTAGCTGACTTGTTAGAGTCTAACAAGTCAGCTAAAAATTTCTAGTTTAGAATGTAAGTTTAAACATCAGAACCGACTAATATTACTAAATTAATTAAAGTAATGAAATTATTTTTAAGTTTTAGGGGTGTATAAAAAATAGGGGGTGCTGAAAAATAATTGGTTTTCAAAGGGGGCGGTAAAAGAAATAAGTTTGATAAACACTGTGTTAGACGAATTAAGAAGACAGATTTTAAAATTCGTGCTATGTGTCATACGACTCAAAAAACAAACTGCATTCAAAAAACGATTGGATGACATAGTTTTCAAAGTGTTCGTTTTTTTTATAGATTCACCCCATTTCGTACAAGGATAGGCCGAGACCACAGACGATCCATACGGTGTGATTTTTGCATATCTTTTTTAATTATTCTATCATTCTTTTTGTGTTCGATCCATCAATTTTGTGCAAGCTCGTCGGTTACAAAAAATTTTCCATATTAGCCAAAATGATATGAATAAAATTTTATGGTGACCAAAGCAAAATTGTCTCGTGAAAGGTAGCCCTCAAATTTAGTCCATCTCTCAAGAAATTGATATAAAATGAACATAGATTAAAGGAAAATTATATAAAATGACTATACCATACTTATTAAAGGGATTATAGAGAACAGAAATTCCTTGGTGAAGGCTAAAACAGTATGAACAGTGGTTGTTGTGTGAGACAATATGCCGAAAGCTGACGCGATTTGATAGTATCATGCTCATTGTTTGTCTATCTGATAAAACACAGAACGTTAAATACCGCACAAGAATTACGACAAAATCGGTAAGTTAAAGTAGCAGTGAGAACTCAAACTGATTCAACTTATATTCGATACTGAAGAAAAGTTCTCTAGTGATGATCACGAACCACACCTCACAATGTAGAACCCAAGATAAGCAAATGTTCAAGAATCCGGGTCACGGGCTCGAATCGGTAAGTTGAAGTAGCAACGAGCACCTTAACTGGTTGAACTCGTTTCCGCTGTGGAAGTAGGGTTATCTAGTGGTGATCACGAACTGAACATTGCAACATACTACCCAAGGTGAGCAAACGATCTAGAGTCTAGCTCATCGACCACCTCTAGTCTCAGGTGGGCCAACACTACCCACTGTGCTAGTCAAAGGAGAGAACTAAATCTAGCAGTAAAAGTGAAAAAAATGACGATGATGTTTTTGTACAAGCTCAGTATCGTGTACAATCGACATATATAATTTTCCGCGATAACCTCTCTTAGGCGTTAAATTTGGACAAATCCTTTGATGTTTATTAATTTTAATAAACCGACTCCATGCAAGTTAACTCGAAATTCCTTTCGTGCTTAGAAGTACACGTATTTAAGTTGTCAAACTATCATGGAACTATCGTCAACTTCCCAACCGTCAGGCGGAGACTCCTCGAGCTCGGGGAAGACACAACTTGGAGCCAACACTTTCTGATAGCGCCTACCCTTTCGCCTACATAGTTAAAGAACAATATATATCCACTTCTAGATCTTATTTTAACTCGATACAGTATGGTAAACTTGAAAATTCAATCGTTCTTGCTTTGTTTGTTAATAAAGCCTTACGTGATGTTATAACTACAAAATCAATGTATGATAAAATTTGTCGGTCATTAACGATTTTTATGTATTATAATATGTTCAAAGAGAATTGATCTTATAGATTATACTATGATTTCTTACAAAATATATAAAAAGGAATTCCTGAAAACTACTTCATCATATAATTTTGAAATAATAATAAGTAATTTTTCAGATCAGTTGTCTATTGAAAATCGATTGAATCGTTTTTGGATATTTGTGAATAAAAATGAATAAAGTCTTTATATTATTTTTGTTAACATTTCTGTTTAATCATATCAGTCGCCTTACATATATATATCTTTATAATGCACATACATTTTGTTTAAATAATAACACATACGCAACAAAATACTTCAATAATGAGAAAATAATTTCATTTTATTACGAACAATAAGTACTTTAATCTTCGAACAAATATAAGCCATGTATCTCTATACATATAAAGGATGGAAAAATTAAATTTCGTACTCTCCTACCTAACAAATTTATGAAATTAATTTAGGTATTTATCAAAAATTAAATATTTTAATTTTCGACCACGAATGGAAATTTTTAAAACACGGTCAATCTATCGCTTTACATAGGCCCTACATACATAGACATCGAGCTGAATCGTGTACATAGAAGAATAATCCCGTAAGGACTTACATAATAAGGCGCCGAGCGGACGTGATTATTCTAACAGAATATTCTTTGCGGCTGACAGACGCAATCAAAGCGTCGTTATCAGCCAGCGGGGCTTAATTCCCGTCTAATTATTGTCTTAATCAGCAATTTCCACTTTTAGAGCATAGATTAGGAGCTGCGGCCGGTTTCAGCGCTGATCGCAACACGACTCTGATTTCGTCCGGTTGTCGCACGACCAGCCCTACGATTTATGGGAGAGGTCGCTTGTCATCGTACGTGCGTTATCGTCATATGAAACGTCATTCGTCATTCGTTATTTGTGTCATAGCATTGTTATACGTCGACGGCTATCGGTTTCGTTCCATCAATAAGTTGACATAGCGCCGTTGCGGGACCTGCGAATGCTTTTCGTGTGTCTAAAACATCATTTTTTGTCACAGACAAAATGTATTTCCTTGTTTAATTTAACGTTCCGTTCAAGCTAACGTGCATGTAACAAGATCTCGTGTTATACTGGAATGATGCAGGTGACTGGCAAATGAAAAATTTGAATTGTAATGCTATTCCGTGAGAAATATCAATAAACCAAGCTTTATATTCCAAAGATACTTAACTGAATTTACTACCTTTACTACCTTTTACCAACCAAAGCAATCACGGCCCAAACTTTTTAGTATGTTTTTGTTATTACCTATTGTAGTATACTTCCTCTGATAAACTTTAAGGTTTTATGATTTAACGCAACTCTAGCGTGCCTGATATCATGCTCTATATCATAGACATCATTGCAACAAATATCAGAATAGCTTACTAAGACTTCGAAACGATTTTTTTTTAATATCCTTTGGAAGCTATTTTGGTACCTCTCACAAAAACTAGATCTTATCGTTAATCGGCGAACAAAAAACATCTTCCCGAATTTTCCAAAAATCTCCAATTCCCTTAACGGGTAGTTAAAAAGGGCCAAATACTAAGGAGTCACATTAATACCTCTCGATACACAATGCACGAAGAAAATCGGAACGTATAATATTAAGCATCCATCCTTAAACGTGACGTCGAATAGAGGTCACTTCGTTAAAACAAAGGGGTCGTTAACGTCATATAAGTCACTCGACACACGCACCTGCGGCTGCAGCCCCGCCAGAGATGCGTACGCGATGGACTGCGGTATGAGCGTCAGCGCGACCGTCACGCCGGCGATGAGGTCCCCGACCGCCGCGCCTGCGCTGTAGTGCCTGCCCCAGCGCACTATGGGAAACGCGTAGTCCAACACCGACACTAGTTTTATGTTTTTCAGCATTTTTGGTCCACTGGTCGGTCAAAAACTTTTAACTTAGAAGTCCATTATTTTATGAATTTTAATTGCACTAAATTTGTACAAACGAAGTGTTTCGTTTATAGATATTACTGCAGGTTTCTTATTTGATTTTATTTCCAATTTTCACTTTTTAAATATATACACGATATATCAATAATAATTCTTAAATTATTTTTGCTATGATTTTAAATACAGACAACTTCATTATTACTTCATAATCAAAATATTTATTGGGTTATTACACTTACAATTTATGTAACAACAAAAATCACATTAGAAAAAACCGACTAAAAATTCTTTTATAAAAATAGACATGATCATATCTGCTCATGCAATGTATTTAAATACATTACATACTGCCATATAGACTGTGTATTTTCATGAATGCAAAAAAAATTAATTCCAAAAACAAAGAGCAGCTACGTACACACTTACAAATAAAAATATAAATTTCTTATGACTACAATGAATTGCGAAATCAATAGTAGATATTATAATTATTGAAATAGTGATATACAGGATTTTTATAAATTTCACATAACTAACATAAAACCTTATCTATTAATACCAGAAGAGATAACAAAAAGTCTATTAACCTATTTAATTATTTTTAAAACATTAATATTAATCAGTCAGTTGTCCGCGACACGAGTTTACCAAGAAGTATAATTAAGGCGGCGATATCTTGCTAGTGTTAGTTCAGTGACGCTCTTTTTATGTATAAGCTTGCCATCGTTTGTGTACTACATTAAAATAAGAAATTATTAGAAGAAGGAATTAACTACAACAATATAATAAATATTTAATATTATGCATATTGTAACATAACATTTTTATCCAGAACCAATACGATTTTTTCATAGTTTATATTTACAAACTATGTAAATTTACAAAGGAATAGTATCGAAAAATCTTGATCTTTGTTTTTTGCATGAAATACATTTAAAGTTTTTCATAAAATAAGTAGTGCTCAAAAATAGCATAAAATTCTACTATTACGGTGCCTGTTCATCAATAAATTTGTCAATGATAACCATCTCCAAAAACTCCCCTTTCTCGGAAATTAACAATTAAATTATAACCTAATAATGGCTAGAACAAGAGCATAATAATTGTATGAAAAACTTATCATTAATAAAACTGAATTAAATCAACTTGTTTTAGAATTTAGAAATTTTTACAAAGCACTAAAAGAATTAAGTGCCTAGTCAAAATTGCATTTTGAAGTACATATAATTTTTATACATAATAGTGACTATAGAATATAATACTATTTTAGCAAATTTAAACTGTATTCAATATAGTTCAAACATATATTACTTATAGTTGGTATTTGGGATGATTCACCTGACGCTTATCAAGCAAACGTGTGCTTCTTAGGCCGAGCTGAGTCAAAGTACATGCTAAGGAATACAGTTTAATTTGAATAATTGGACCGGCTTTTTCAATAAATTAAAAAATACATGGTTTTATCCTCAGGTATTGAAACACTTCAACCTCCAAGCGACGAATGTTATCATGTTTATATAAGGCACAGAAAATTATTGTTCAAAAAAAATCTTTTTTTTTTATTAATTAAACTATACTTAGCATTATTTACATTTAAATAAAAGCAACTCATAAACATTTTGATTTTTGTTTTATTAAATCTATCCCTTATGTTGACCATATATACTGTGTATATATATATACAGTATATATGGTCATCATAAGGTAAACAGATATATATATATCTGTTTCTATATATAGAAACAGACAGTAAAATAACAAACGACAGGCTAAAAAACGGGTCCATCGACGAATAATGAGTTTCATATTAAATATTAATTTATATTAGATTCTGTTGCAACCTGGTGGAAAGTAAACGACTAATAGACAAAGATGTTTTTAAAACAACAACAACAAAAAAAAATCCCAAATTGCGCCGAACATGGGATCGACAGGTCGCGGCGCGCGGCTAAAATACACGGACTCCTTGAAACTGGCGGTTTAATTAAAACTTTCTAACGTAAGCTGTAACTTCAGTTGCGTCGCTTTCAAAGTTGACGGAACACATTAACTTCTCATGGGAGTTCTCGCGTACAATCGCCGTGTTCGAATACGCAATAGACAAAATCTTACACCCCTTACGTAATAGACCGGGAGTGGTGTGCCATTGACGCAATATCATTTTTATTTTCACTAATTACCACTTCACTGGAGATTTTTCGAAATGGGACAAATACAAATTCATATTTTAAATTTTCTTTTATTTCGTAGATTATAATATAAGACTTGAAATACGTCATTTAAAGAATTTACAGTTTTTTTTAATATTATCAATAATGTATTTTTATATAGTTTAATTTTGGTGTAATATAATAAATAAATATTTGGGTTTTTTTTTCTTAAAATACCACTCGTTTGTTAGACAGTTATCCCTTGAGAAGGACGAGCAAGAAACTTGGAGACAGCTCTTTTAAAACAGTTTTCAAAATATCCATTTTTGAGATTCTTGCCAATTTTTTTGTATTCATATGCACCTTACGGGAAAACTGTATTTACGGCAATGTAATACTATATAGTCTTTTAAGATAAATAAATAAAAGAGCAAAAGTCTTATCACGTTATATTTATTTTAACATCGCACTGACCTAACAATCACGGTATCAACTTCGAAAGCATGTTGTCAAAGATCTTTTAGGATTTACAGGCCTCTCTCTATTTAATTTTGTGAGACTATCACAAATAACCTTCTAGTTATAAAGGCAGATATATTTTCTAAGTGGTAGATAACAGATTTCTTTGTATTTTTTAGAGGTAAATTGTCAATTTTATTTTATTACAAAATTGAAATTGGCTGTATCTATATAAGATACTTATTACGGACGGGTGTGGTATTGGCAATAATGAGAAAAAAAGAACAAGTGCCAATTGCACTAGAGAGTGTTTAGTACGATGAATATAATATCTACCATGTTTTTATAAGCTACCTCAAATTCTTCAAAACCAACTGTTAGTGTTCATACGCAGGATATTGAGAGATTTACCACATCGTTTTAATACCACAGACTTCTTATAGGTTTTTCTGAAATCTATAAGCAAACAATTATTTATTGTATTTTTTTTTTTTTTAAGTTTTTTAGCTGAGTGATTTCGGAGACAAGGGTGTAATGATCGCTTTTCATCCATTATTTTAAATAACTAGAACTATATGTTTTAAAATTATAGAGAAAATACATATATACATATTATTATATGAAGACCCTCACAAGTTTTTACATTTGATATGTCATGCGGTACAGTTTTAAAACCTTTAATTTTAATTTTCTAATTTCCTCCCTATAGTAACCTCCATGTTTAAAATTCATTTATTTACGTTACACGCACATGTTAATGTAACAGAAATTCAACGTGTATCAACTTTTCGAGTTAATAGGGACAGTAGACTCAAAGCAAATTGGTCCTGACAGACGGACACACGGACAGACACCACCAGCGATCCTTTAACGGTTCCGTTTTTCGTCATCCATACGGGACCCAAAAACAAACTAAAGGCGAATGTAAGCGAAGAAAGATTGCTGTGAATACATACAGCACAGAACGTAGTCTATCGAGCAGACGGCTCATTGCTAAACGCGGTTATTATAAGATTACCATATCTGGATGAGGTGGATAGTAGCAAAAAAACTGTGGGTTTTGATGCAGTTAAAAAGTACATGGAGACCGATGGCAGACTTGCTCTAAAAATATACTCTTAGTTCCCTCGTTAGTGAAATCGTGATAGGAACTTGACATATTATTGATAATTCAATGTGCGATTTCACTGTAATATCTCACTTCTCCGTTATAACGAATTGGTGATAATCGGCATACTAAAACTGCGCAGGAGTTGGAAGTACGTCTAGTGTCTAGCTTGTCAGGATTTGAACTTGTGTCTTAGATGTACCAAGCACTGAATTCTCATTGTTACTTCGTGTGTTTGGGCATGGTATTGCTGTTAATATATGTAAAGTATTATTTTCCGTTATCAAATTTTTATGTAATTGTTATAATTTTGCACGACTCATTATATGAAAGCGTTTAAGAGTCCTTTTTTATCTCATACAACTATCATACTATATAAATAATTACCGTCCACATATAAATTATTTAAAATTTCACTCTTTATTATTTAACTGAACTATTGTACGGGGTAGATAATTACCTTCTAAATGTACCAAAAAAGTTTACTTATTCAAAATAAATGCCTAATTATTTATTATCTCATTCTTTTATGTGTTTTAATGAGTATAATTGGTAAAGTATTACGCTAAGTCTCGCGGACAATGAATAGGCGTTGTATAAATGTGATTTGATAAACATCCCATAATAGCGCGGGTACAATGTCTTCAATTCTTTTTACGGTATAAAATATTTTAAATTTGCAATATTTTAAATTTTTAAAAGCATAAATATGAATTGCGTATTGATGTTACGTTCATAAATACACTATTTTACGTATAAACTATTCTCTACCGCTTATACCAACATTTCGAGTTTTTAGACCTTCGCATTAAAAATATGATATTGTTGTTGATTTTGGTCATAAACAAACACTAACCATTTGTAAGTAAGATTTTGAATATTTATTTATATAGTAAATGCATATTTTTACATACGTAGAAACTAAAAAAATATGAAAATATTTGAAATTATATTCTAATATAATGATATTACTTTTTTCAAGAAAAACGAAATTCTCACAGACTTTGATCTTTACAATCGGCTAATAGTGTAGTGCGTCGTCAAACCTTATATAAATACTTAGGGCCACTTCCACCATATCCTTTTAAACTGACTCTTAACGAGAAGTCACTTTTAAATTACAATTTGCCTTCCACGTCTACCTTGTAACGGGTTTCAGCTCGAACAATCATCGGAATGCAAACTCTATTTGAAAAGTGAATTTTTGTTAAATGTCATTTTAGACGGTGGAAGAGGTTTTCAATCGTGATAATTAAATAGCCAATTAAAAAAGTTGGTCGATAATTTACGTTGAAGAGCAGGGCTTTTTAAACGTTATAAAATGAATTTTCTTATGTTAATCTAGTCTCTTCTTAAAATTAAACGAATACTAGAAATATCTTAATTTTTGAGTAGTTGAACGATATAAAATTAGATCTTACATTTTTAAATTTACTACGTTCCGTTGATATTTTTCCTTCGTCAGACAAGTTAATAGCATTTAGATAGGTAATAATAATAATAATAATCAAATAAATATGTGTATTTACAAGTAACTTAGTTTAATGAACTTATTTTGACGAGTATATTAAATTCAAAAGTAAATGTCACGACCAACTTATATTAATTCCAATAATTGTATATATTATTAATATTGTTATTGTATGTTATTATTATTATTATTATTATCATTATAGGTTGCCTTAAAACGTTTAAAGGTAATCATCGAAATGTAGCAAAATTTGAAAATACGACATTTAACTTTATAATCGTCCAAGTAACCAATAATCAATAATGTATTACACAAATTTAATAAACTTATTATACAAATTAAATAAAGTTCTGTAATGTTACATGTATGCATTAATAAAAAATAAAAATATCAATAAAAATTAAATTGATCTAGTATTAACGCACACTGATACAAATATAATTCAGTGAGAAAGGCGGTCAGCAAAAATTATCAAATAAGTCTTATTTCTCGTTTCGAAATTGCGCGTTAATTTAATAATTCCGTGTATTATTCTATTCACACACTAACACTACATAAGTGCAATATAAAACACTATTTACACATCTTATTTTACAAATTACGGCGCGAATCGTTATCGAGGCCTGCGCACGAGTCGCTCGCCGAGAGCGCGCCACCGAACTGCGGGCAGGTTGTTACGACGACGGACCTGCCCTTGAAAATCGCGGGTTTTTTCGGTCGCTAATGAACCGTTTTTGGTGTGCGGCTATCCCATTCCTCCTCTCGGCGCACAACCATCTCTATTTGAGTGACAAAGGTGCATGAGGTTGATCTTACTAATTTTTTCAAATGAAAAAGTGGTTTTCAACCAAAAAAAAAACCGTTTTTGCATTGTAATAATAAGAAAAATCATAGCAATCGGGTAATAACAGTAAAGCAAAGTAAAAGACTCAGAAATATTCAGCTAACATATACATTTTTTAGTATGTAATCAAAAAATAGTATCACTTTATAATAACAATTTCAGGTTTTAAATTATTAATAGTATTTTTTTTATTTCTTAAACAATCAGAGTTAAAGTACTCTTTGTACACATTAAAATAATTAAAAAACACAATTCTTTTTGTTTATAAAATCACAATTTTCAAATTCACAAAGTGAAAACAAAAAGACCCTTTAAATATACATCAAACAGTACTAAAAAGAAATATACTAATAAATAATATCTAATTATGAAAAAAAAAATACAATACACAATAACGAACTTCACTCGCGTACATACTCGTATCAAATCGCACTTGGCTATTTTTTTTATATTTCTACATTAAGAGTTGCCTGTTCAAAAAAGTCAAGGCATTGGAGTGTGATAAAAAAAAACATCATCGGAGACTATAATCAGACGTAGTAGTTATATAATAGCTATAGTAAGACTCTATGTAAGAGTAATAAATATTGTTAATGTGACTGACTGAATAACTGAACAGAAAACATTCTGATCAACGACGACATGACCGAGTCGAAGTCTGATCTCAAAGATCCTTAAACTTAAGAAAATGTATACAATGGTAGATGTCAACAACACTCGCTGTCCGAAAGTGATTATGAGCTCACTGATAGAGCTACATGTTTCAATAGAACGACTGACCGTAATGTCGTGGTCTATAGAGTAACACTGGTTTGCCCATTTCTGTATTATATTTTTTTTATCTTTGAAGTGTTTTAATAAACGATATTAGGGATGTTATATAATTATACAACGAAGAGCGAACTTCTGCTTAAGCTGTCGTTCTTGAATGTTTTACTTAAATTGAACGCATAGCGATGCAATGACATTGTAATTAATAAATGTATGTTTTGTTGTTATATAATAACTAAACTTATAACCGTAGATGTGGTAGGACGTCTGTCAGCAAACAATGCTATCAATCTAAACAGTACTTCGAGTAATCTTCCGTCAACAAAACTTGATAGATTTAAATCTTACAATGTAATAGGTGATTGTTTAGTTAATTGACACTCTAAGACGATGTAGTTGTGCAAAATACTTTTATACATGCTCTATATCAGACATTTATTTGAATAAACAAACCTAAATTACTAATATTCCTTCGTTTTAATGTTTATAGATATTTTAACACGATTATAATTAATTTATATTTTGAAAATGGATTATTTGCTAATGACGTTTCAAATATAAACTATTTAGTTTGTATTTAGTTCACTTAATTTTCACTATTGTATTTAGGGCTTGTAAGACTATTAAAATTTATAATAATTATTGCGCAATCGCACTCGACAGTCACAATTGACATTTACAAGAATTAGACTCTGAGTTAATTTAAAGGTTTCATTTTTTTTAATTAATTTTTCACAACTCCTTTTTGAAGTTGTACTTATTTTAGTACGTTACGAATAACAGATTAAGTACAGTGCCTTTTTTTTCAGCATGTATCAGACGTCGCTCACACCGATGTGACGGAGCATGAAATAAGTATGATATGAAATTATCCAAATGGTGTGCAAATAACATATTTGCACACCATGTCGTGCTTTATTGTACTACAATGTCAGCCCAACACACACGTAAGTGTAGATCTAATTAAGTTGATCGTTTAATGCAATTATATGATTAGCATGTGTCGTAAACATAATATTGAAACACAATAAGTATAAATATTTATGTACACGCATTTCTGAAGACATCATATTTGACACTATGAATATTGTTTATTCATGTCAAATAAGTATAACTTCTTAAGTTTTTTAACAGAAATATTTTGCAGTAATAATACTTCAGTAAAGGTCCTACCAAAGACTTGAAATATGAAAGATTAGGTAATAAAGAATAAAATAAACACATAAATTACAATCGGTAATGATTGAACTTGATAACAAATTCAATTTACTGGAGATCACATCTAAGAGTTAGCATTATTAAATTATTCAATAACCTCATAAATACAACTTAACTAATGAGATTCATTAGCAATGTTATAATCACTAAAAATATTCATTTTCTGAAAACATGATTGTCTGTGAATCGAATAAAAACTCGTCTACATTTTCTATGGCATACGACGGCATACATACAACTGTTTTCTATTATCTCGAAGGCGTGACCTAGTGCTATACAATCCGCGATCTATCAGACCTCGTTCCGTCTTGCGATGGCGGCGTTACCAAACGCTGGTCGTGTACACATTATTTGTTTTGCAATTGATTTATCAGTTAACGTTGCACATTTCAACAACGCCTGTCGTCGATGCCGACGCATGCGCATACATGGTATTTATAAAAAATGAATGTTCGTATATAAGTATTTTCTAAACTCCAACAACACCGTTTGAGCGATTATTGCCGAACGTGGCACATCTAAGTGGTTTTTGAGGTTAAGAAAAAATTATGAGAATGAATTTTTGTCGGGGTGACATGGAAACTACAATGTGAAGTTCTTACAAGCGGCTTAGCCAGTAACTTCAGACCACTAACAACTGATGTATCAAACGCTCGGGCTGAAAAAGTTGTCTTCATGTTTCCTGTTACCAAGAAAGTGACCATGCACCCTCGAGGGGTATACCCTCCTGCCCCTCACCCACACTGCCTAGTCAATTTTCAAATTTAATTTAATTTTTCAATTTTAAATTAAACTTTATTAATAATATTGACTATCCTACTCCAGTTGTTTTATTATTTTATTGTAGTTGATAATTTGCATGCGATTAAAAACATTTTTTTAATTACGCCAGAGAAGTATAACTTCTTATGCATGTACATCAATACACACACTGCATTTTTTTTCGTTGAAATAGTTTTTTATGAGTTTTATTATAGCATTTTTCCCCGACTTCGTCCGCATATTTGTAATATAGCGGAACCTCTTTCAGTCCAACCTCGATACATCTTGAACAAAAGTGTCATTCCCTTCCCTTAAAGAACCAAAACCTCTATTACTCGAAATATTAACCCTCTATTAGTCAAAATAATCAGTGAGTCAAAAGCCATTTTGGTACATATTTTCCTCTATAACTTAAGAAAATCAATTGGACCTCTTTATGTCCAACATAGCAATGTTTTATTTTACAACCTTTATAGCTCAATTATTTGAAATTTATTACCTCTATAGCATGAAGAACTTACCGACTTTAAGAATTTGACAACAATGTACATCATTGTTTCTTAGAAAACAATTTAGGAGTATACAATAAATAGGACTACCAATTCTAAGCAATGTTAAAGGAATTTAAGATTGACTTAAACATGCTTGCTTGCTTGGAAGTGTTTTATTTTAGGTACTTAATATTATTACTGATTTCATTTGAACTTTAGCAAAACAAGTCAATTATTATCGAATGAAAAATTGTCAGAAATAGTTTGAATCTACCGCCAACCGGGACTTATGATTTAAATGACATAGAAGACTCGTATAATACAATTATGCGCTCTATGGGTTTCCATAAGAGTCAAGAACAGCATTGAACACTTTTACGGAAATTTATACAGCAAACCATCAACTTAGAAAAAAAAACGAGAACTTTCTGCTCTTTATACCTTAGACAAAGCTATAGATAAAATAGAACAACCGTAATATCTAAAGTAAAAAAAATACTAACTTTTTATTATGATGTATATACCTACATACATTTATTTTAAAGATGTTTTGAAATGATGTTGATTTATAATAAATGTGTATCTCTAAATATGTTTGTTACCTCTTTAACTTGAATTTTATCAATTTCACCTCTCTAACTCAAAATTAGTCATAATTAATCTCTATAAGTCTAATCAATTTCCAGATAAGTCGAAATCCATTATAAGTCGAAAACTCCATAACTTTGAATTTTTGGCATCTCTCTTGATGTTCGACTTAAAGAGGTTCGACTGCGTTAACCCATCTATTACACGAACTATAAAAAATTCTTTTACTAATAGAAAGCTACACTATCTCCGAGTTACATAGCCCATATTTTATTTTGGCACTATCATTTGTCCCGACTTCGCACAACCGTTACCGGTGGCGATATCGGAACTGAAGGCGAGACGGAGAGCAACAGAGACCGGCGTTGAGATCGTGAACGAAACCGAGATCGAGACCTAATACGGAACAGGTGTTCGAATCAATAGCGTGGTCAGGTTCGAAATCAGGAAGAAAAACCATCAGGAACAGTACCGTGACCAGAATTGTACAGCAAGACTGCAATGTTAAAAATGAAGGGACACAATCTATGTCCACCCGGGCGACACCCGCAACTTCTTGCGGCTTTTAAGTATAGTACAATTTCATATGTATACTACCTTCATATTATATGTATAGTGCCTTCATATACTATATATAGACACATATTACCAGCTCGACACGCTGGGCGTCGCCCGCGTATATAAGCAGAAATGAATACATTCTCCTGCCCTTAGTTTCGATTTCACTGCCGCTCTCAGAATCTACAAACATCTCCCACTTCTACAACTATCATCAGCCATAACTTATACACGGCTGAAATACGTTTTTGTTTACAATTTTACTCGCAAAATTTTATTAAATTGAAATAAACATTCTTTATTGTTTAATTGATAAGAATTGTTCACATATCAACACTCCGCTATACTTCTACCAATTTTCATCTTAATAAGTTTAACGATGTAAAAAATTATTGAACAAACTGAACCCACCTTCGAATTCGCAGTACCATTTGAAAAGTACATAAATTATTGTAACTTAAGCAATAACGATTGTTTGTTGTAATGTGTTTTTTAGATAAAATAAAAATACGAGAATATCAGTATATTTGGATTCTACCATGTCCCTTAGCGGGGACACGCAAAATAAACGCATGCTCAAAGACAAAACAAATAATGTGTTTGAAGAGACCTCACACGGACGGTAGCACAATGAGCGTTACAATTAAAATTATACCATAAACATGAAATTTTGACATTTAATTTACATTCAACCGTGTATCATACTTTTATTTTGATCTCTGTGTCAGCTGGTAGAAATGTATATAAAAATTGAGAAACGACTTATTCGATTTAAATAGAAGCTTAATGCAGTGCTCTCGTGTTTTCTTTTTAATTGATGGTTTCTGATTGAGAATTGAGATCATGGCTCGTAACGTAGCAGCGTTCCTTGAGTTAACTCAGTCTTCGCATTGACTATTATAGCTTTTTTTTTTGTGTGATTGATTTTCCTTGCGGTTTTAGTTATAAAATAAACTCGCCTAAAAACGCTAAGCCTGTCTGCGTAGTATACAAAAAACAGCTATACGGGTTTTAATTCAAATTACATTGACTTATTTTAATATATTTCAGGTAGTTATATCGTATATTCACACAAATTTAATGATTCTCGTTTAGAATCAATAAATTAAAGATATAGTAATAGTACAACATTACCAGTGGTAAGCTGATAGTTAACTGCAAGACAAGGGATACGTGTTCAACCTGAAATGGCTTGTGAGTCGTTTTAGGGTTCTATAGTCAAATAAATAAAAAATTAAACCTTTGTAGTCAAATCAAATCAAAACAAAAATATCTTTATTTCGTAGGTAATAGAATTACACTTGAAATGCGTCTTAAACAACTGTTTTCAACTTTAAATTTACCACCCATTCCAAATGCTAATTGTTCAAATGCGGTCTATTGTTCACAACTTTATTATTCTGTCATTTTTCCTCAATAATGAAAATCGTATTATTGTGCTATAGTCTAATATAAATCACAGTACAATTTTTTAGATAACTTAAAACGAAATACGATAACTTTCCATACATAAAATTATAGATTTTTTTATTCACGCCTTGTATGAGGTAGTAAATTTAATACAATACGTATCTACCATACAAACATATATGCCCATATATTTTAGGTCAAATTTATTACGGAATCCTTTATCCAAGAGTCCGACTCACACTTTAACCCTTCTACTAATATCAGATGGCGCTCACGCCGAACGATGAAGGGAAACAACACAAAGAACGTTCAGCAACAGAATCTACATTATTTAATGAATTTCTCGACACGCATTCAAAACTTAAAAGGATCGCGCCAGTACGAGTAGTTATCAAATATATTAATAAAATTATTAATATTTATTATATTAAAAGTTTCTTGTAGCAGGGCGCGTCGCTGCAGGGAGCTGGCAGCAAAAGTCGTAGATAAATGACACATAAAAGCATTATGTGTCATTTATCAGATAAAAGCATTTAGCTCCCTATTTTTCTTCTATACTCACCGCTTGCAAAAAGAGACAGAGAAATCCGTTCCCTCGCACAGATATTTGTAACTCATTGTAAATTATATAAAACTGATAAGATATTATTTAGCAATGAAATAATTATACGGAAATATTTTTTTTGCAAGATATTTTAATCAAAACTAATAATAAATAATATTTGTCAAATTGTGCAAGATAATTCATTTTTTCCAGGTGTCCCACAACAGCACTTTAATTTTTTTAATATGTATTGTCTGTATAATTGTTTATGCCTACTACAAAATTTTGTCAACAGAATTATTTCAAAACTTGTTTAAAATACACTTTGACGTGATAGTTCAAATAGCCTTTTCTGCTAATTACAACTTGTTTAAATATATTTGTAAAATACAAATATGTTATAACATAATACAAGGGCTATTTGATCGTGAATACTAACTGATTCAAATTTGATCTTAACTGCTTTGAAATGTAAAACGTAACGATTTAATAAATGATCAACTAGACATAATATGTTATATATGTATAAAATACGTATGTATGGGTATGTTAATATGAAATTCCGAATTGTATAAGGTATAAATAAATGAAATTGACTATTACATTTCAAAATGAATATTCACATGATTTTAGTCGTCAAAACCCGTATACCGACTTTTTTGTTACGTGAATACTGGCCATTTAGGATCGTGATGACGTTTACACAATTAATAAGATGTTTAAGGAAAAATATTTCAGTTTAACTTTGACCAATCTATAATAAAATGGAGCTCAAACGTAAAAATATAACGTAAACTTGTATCTTCTACAAGTCGGCCAAAAACAGCGGCAACCACTGAAAACGTCGCTGTCGTATAATAAATTTTAGAAGATGACGGACATGCAAACTATGAGCAGATTCGGGATTGGAATGACTGCAATTCATACAATTTCTTAAAATGAATTGGGTGTCAAAAAGCTAGTCTCCCATTGGGTACCCCGCAATATGTCTGAAGGGCAGAAGGTAGGTCGTGTTAATTGGTGCCAGTCTATTTCTGCGACTTTTCAATGGATATAAATACAACACCGTTTATAAGAAATCGTTTTAGGTGATTTATTTATGTCGATATATTGGTACACCATGGTTTGTTTGCCAGAAATGACAGCTGAACTTCGTACAGATAACCTGAAACGTCGCATCATCTTACATCATGATAAACCGAGCTCCCGCACCGCTCATGAAACAAAGAACTTTTGAGGCAGAAAAATGTTGAATTGTTGACCCGTCCTCAGTACAGTCCTGAACTGAGCCGTAATGATTTCTTTACATTTCCTAAAATGAAAGATTTATTGCGGTTTGAATTCCCAGAAAAAACAGTAGAAACTTACGAATCGGCCATTTTATAAACTCAACTTCAGATTGGAATTTCTGTATCAATTATTGATTTCATCGAATGCAAAAGTGCATAAATTGCAATGGAGAATACTTCTAAAAACTATAAAGATGTAATTTAGTTATATTCTGCATCTTGCTCTTTTCATTCCCGAAAATTTCGGCTTACCCCTCGTACATTCATTCAGAATAATGATGAAGTTTCAGAATTTTATAACGAATGCAATTCGTGTCTATGGCCATGCGAGTGAAACCGCGGAAAAGTGAAGTATCTTTGCATTAAATCGGCCGTTGCACGTGAACTCTGGATTCCGAGCGACGGTTGAGGTGAGAGTCAAGGCCCTCGCGTCTTTTCTTTCTTAATGCAGGCGACTCGAGGTCGACCCGACTTTCATATTTTTTTCCGTTGGATCCAATTGTTAATTATTCATTTAAACGTATACAGCAGAAATAGTATTCATTTCGGGAATTGCTAATTGCTAATCCGCAGCGACAAGTTTTTAAAATTTACTTTTATAAACCGCGTTTTCGAATATTGCAATGTTACAAATATAAATGTATAATGACCAAAAATGTAAATTGACCAAAATCAATTCGAAATATTTATGTAGATTCTTGTAAGAAGAATCGAGAAAGTATTCCCATTTTTTTTTATTAAAAAAAAAAATAAAGTAAAGGAAACAGTAATTAAAACATAGATGGAACCTTTAAATAGCAATGATGACTCTTCAACGTTTTTAAGCATTTTAGGAATGCAAAACTTATTTCTATGTTACGTTCATTGACTCCCATGTTAAATTAATATGGATCAGGCAACATTTTCAAATTATCTGTTGTTATTTATGGGGGAATAAATATTAATGTGACCAATACAAACAAAAAAATAATATTCATTTCAATTTCTAATGTCCGAAGACATTTATTTTAAAAAAATCCATTTTTTTACATACCCTTCGGTAAATAAAATTGTTTTTTGCGAGAGAAATTTTCGTTTATACAGTATTTGGAGCTACATACAAAACACAATGAATATTTAATACAAAACACAAAGAAAAGAACATTTACATCTCTTTATTGTATACATTATGTATGTACTGACGTACTGGAAAATACGAGTAGTGAATAAATACACGTTAAGTTTTCGTGCAGCGCGTCCTTCAAAAACCCGTCCAGGTAATTCCAAAACATTCGAATACACGGCGATAAACACGGCCAAAGAGCTGTTTGCTTAGGCCGGGCGATAATTGAAATATAACTGAGGATGCCTCGCGACACGTGACGCGATCTCTCGATCGTCCGCGTGTAGTTGATGTGCAAACGCGTCAATAAATGGCAATAAATACGTGGTGTCGTCGGATGATCCGGTAGTAACGAAGTTCCTAAGTCTATACCACGAATATCAGTTATAAATTTTGTTAAGTTATTTTATATGGAAAAAATAATCTGTACAATAATCATACAAACCTTGACAAATTATGTGCCTAAACCTTCCTCGTGAATCACTCTATCTATTGGTGAACACCGTATAATAATCCGTTCATTCGTTTCTGAGTTTATAGCGAACATACAGACAAACAGATGCGGCGGAGAACTTTGTTTTATAATACGTAGTGATATTATTATATCAATTTCATTACATTTACAAACGTTTACAAGTATAGATGTCAATTACATCAAAAAGTTCCTCTTCGGCATATTGTGCTTTATTTTCGATATAACCTTCTTTAGAGCGCTCCGCGAATGGACGGATTCCTCTCTTTCCCTCTCTCGTCTCCATCTCTCTCTGTCTCTCTCTATTTCTTTCTCCCTCCTTCTCTCTTCATTTCTCGTCCTCGCCATCTCTTTCCCTTTCCATCTATCTTTTACTCTCTTTTACTTGCTTCAGGTAGTAAGCGTTAAAAGAAATAAGAAAGAAAAACTTTAACGCTTTTGCTCAACACACGAGTTTTGTTGGCTCGCTCTTCATCCCTACATCCTACAATAAAAAAATTTAGTTCAATAAATTGAATAAATTGACTATTATCTGTCGACTGACGTTAGAAAACTCCGCCGTATTAATTGGTGTCGAGAAATGATGCAAAGATTTTCCGGTGCTGACTCAAATGCTGTGTACGACATAGATACGGATGACGAAAGCTGGACTTACTGCCACGATCCTGAAACCCAAAGATAGTCTGCTCATTGGGTGTTTCCTACCGATCAGTTGCCTACTAAAATAAAACGAGGTCGAAGAATCGGAAAAAAGATGGTGGCCTCTGTCTACGAAATGACAGAGCTGATTATGCAACAATTGTTTTAGAAAATAAAATGGCAGTCAGTGCAGATTGGTACACTAACAATTGCTTGCCTTTTGTTTTGGAAAAAGTTCGGAAAAAAAAACACCTCGCAGTAGGATTCTCCTTAATCATTAGGTACAACGTCTCGCCACATACCGCTAGACAAACAACTAACAATTTGAGGACGTAAAGTATAGAAATACTGGCTCACTCGCTTTACAGCCCCAATCTCGCACTATGCGATTTCTATTTATTTCTCAAAATAAAGGGCAAACTTCGAGAAAAGTAGTTTACGGACGCTGAGGATGCAGTGGCTACATATGAAAAGGCTGTCGAAAGGACTTCTAAGTTCGAGTGAGCTAAATATTCTCTCTGTGTTGCAAAAAACAATAATAGTAAACTATTTTGTAAAACGAGATTAGTAAAAATTACTTGCTTGTTTGTCCAGTTTTTGATTTTTTGAAGACTTTTAGTCCGGCCAACGTATTTATTATACATTATCATTAATATAAACACAAGTGTTTTATAGTTAATATTGTGAAAAATTTATTAATAGATTATTATAAAGAAAATAATTTCAGCTAACGTGACCTTTCAACATTTTTTTTAGTATCCTTATAAATTTGCACTTATCTCATGCGCGAGTATTGTTGTTTTTGACAAAACAAAACACCGAAAATTTTCTTTGCTTAGATTGTTAAAGTTTGTAAAATTTTCCTAAGTTTTACCCTAGATAATCGTAAAAATAATTGGTTTACTTTTCTATTTTAATAATAGTTCAGGGATTGCCAAAAGTGAACCGAAAAGGCGCCTAGCTCTATTCAGCATTTTACAATTTTATACTTGTAAATTTATTTTGGTCACGCCAACTACTAATGCTTATACACGAATATACGTATTTAAATTTTTTTATAATGAAACATCTTTATTTCGTAACTAGCTATTAAAAGTTCATAAAGACCCATCTGGTTATATTCTCCGTGGGTAATACCTATCCGTCAAACACAAACACACCCATATATAGAAGTTATTAAGTGTGACGTAAGCATATTGTTTCTGATATATAAATACATAAAAAAGGTAATGTGTTTTATATTTTTTTTAATTTCTACTCTAACTTCCTTTATTACGAAGGTGTTCAATTTGAAATCATTTTCAAATAAAAAAAAATGTTTAAAGATTAATAAAATCGTGTTCCATTACAATTTGTTAAGATATAGTATCTTTATACCCACAATATAACCTGTCAATTAAAACAAATTTTTTTCAAAACTACAATAAGGTTTTTTGGAACAACGTTCCTTATTCCACGTACAATACAGACACCATGGCGAACTGGAGCTAGGCAAAAAAGTGCCCGACACGACATTTTTTTCAATAATTAGCATTGTCAAAGCTAAACGTCGATAGCACTTTCAATACGCAGGTTTTACGTCCGATCGCCGAAGTTAAGCGGCGTCAGACGGTCAGTACTCGGTTGGGCGGACCGCCTGCGAACACCGCGTGACGCTGACTTTTTTCTACTGCATTTTTTTTGCTGCTATAATAAATCATGGATGATTTATTTAATTTCATTACTCTCGAGCTTTAATTTATGTCATTGTACCTGGCGTTTAATGCATAACGTGTCACGAACTGAACTTCATTCCAATCTGTTTTCCCACGTCGCCTCTCTTTATGTATACAATTTCGTAGCGATGTGATCGTAATACCACCTTTCTGCTGCGAAGCCCCGAAGTCGCCTCGCCGCCGGTCGCCGGCCGCGTCGAGACGTGCTCCAAAAGCCCAGCAGACACTTTCACCTGCCCACTGGCCCTGAACACCCATCACGCCCAGATTCCTTACTTAACAGACTCCTCTATTCATTTAGGCGGGTTTTTTTTTCTTCCCGGGCCATTTATCAGGGCGGTGTATAAACAGCGGAGGTCGGAGGGCGGGCGGGCGCCGGGCGGCGTCTGCGCACGGAATCCGCAATGAGCCGGACAATGGATCATCCGGATATTGCCTGTCAACCGGGCCGGCTATTCCGGCGCACTCCGGCTAAATAAACGGTTTCAGGAGAGCGCCGCGCGTGATACCTCCGGGACCGCGACCGGCCGGGCTTATTATTGCATTCGCTCGGTGTACTCAAGCGTAGCTAACGTTGACGGTTTCACTTATAATAGCCGCCCGGCTCGCAGGCGCCCGCACCGTCTTCGCTCTGTTACTTTATAGTGTAGTTATTTAATTAGGAATGTTATTTTATGCTCGTATAAACCTTCAGTGGTATATGGTCAAAATATTATTTAAAAGGTAACTGGAATCAATAAAATAAATTACTAGTACGAGTAATAATTACGCACGATTCAATCTAAACTTTTTAGAGTTTATTGAATTCACTTCTTAAGATTCGATTCTCCATAAGCCCGCGTATGAAAAATCGTGGGGAGTAAAATCAATCTTGACGTTACTTTACGTTAATATAGTGTCCGCTTGGTATAATTTATTAAAAACGAACTAAACTTAGATTTAGTTTCTGGTAGAACACTGGAAACAACTAGATATGGTACCACTTTTGATGAGTTGTTTTCGCGATTTATCATACATATATCTTCCGACGTCCATGTTTCATATTTTAGTTACCACAAACCAATTGTCTCAACATTCAATTATGTCGATATTGTTTCTGGAGTAACTACAACGCAAGTTGATGTAAAAAGATGAATAAAATCAATCTTGCTTAAAACTTTTTATTACATAAAGTTATCATTGTTTATGTTTTCATGGTTTTATTATGTATTTTAACGAATTCATTGTATGATTAACAATTATAATTGTTTCATTCATGCTTGAAGATATTTAAAAAATGCATTCATTTTCCCTCATTCAATAATCTATTTATTTTATAATCGTTCGTAAGGAGTAAACTCCTGTTGTCGGTACAACGGCGGTAGGCCCGAGACGTGCGACGGAGGGGGACGAGGCGGCAGTGATTAGAATCACTGTTGGGGTCTAGCTCCTATTTATATACTATAGGTACACTAAACGTATGTAACAAATGATAAATTGCGTATGGACCGTAAATTTAATATACTTATTTCAACTAATTATATTAATGCAAAAAAGGTGGATACACTTGAAGATACAAGTGATATCTTTACTTCGATACAAGTGAAGGTATCACTTGTATCGAAGGGATAAGTGATAGTGTCGCCTAGTCCCCGATTCGTCGCACGTCACGGGCCTACCGCCGTTGTACCGCCAACACTCCAGTCGTACGTCGGAGCTAACACACACGCTTTTTTTAATTAGTTATTTATAGTTGTGATGGATCTTACGACTAATGTAGTCGGTTAATAAATCAAAAAATTAGAAAGTCACGTTAGACTTTAATAGATCGCTTGATGTAAAAAAATGAAGGACATCATTGTCTACCCATCCAGGCGGAGCCGCGAGCCCAGCTAATTATTGATACAATAATTATTAACAAACATATTTGGGATTTATACTGACGTTGACGTATCCGAATATTGGTCAATCTGATTTTAAATATTTTTGGATTGGCGACAAGTTCGAAATTATAATTATAAATGCGGAAACTACGTAAAGGCAATATAGATTTAATTAAACGTCACTTCCGTTAATACGATTAAAAATATATAAACAAGAATTGAAAGGAAAACGATTAAAAAATATATCGCTTCATATAAGAAATGAAGGAATTCTTTCTGTCTGCCCGAGACGAACCGCCGGCACAGGTAGTGATTAATAAAATAATTATTAATAAATGTATTAACGGTTAATATAAGTGTTGAAATTACAAGACACCCGTTCTTTATTTGTTCTTTTAATTAATATTATGATTTTGTTTTTAATTAATATTATGATTTTGTCTTGTTATTTAAAATTTATTTAAAAAAAAAAATATATTTAACTTGTCAGTTTGAAAATGTCAAATTGTGTATGACATCTCTTTGTCTGGTTTATTTAATAAAAGATAATTAAATAAAACTGCGCTAAAGATAATAATTTCAATAGGTTATGGGCCTAGGCTTTGAATAAGAAAAAGATTAATATGACTTCAACAGTGAGTGCTACGAGATTTGAGCTTTGAATAAAGATAATTATGAAGCCTGGAAGATTCATGTAGAGGCATTATTAATAAAAAATGATTTGTGGGAATATGTGAATGGTGATAAATTGATTCCTGCTGTTGAAGATAACCAGAAAAGTATTGATGCAAGGAATGCTTGGATTAAAACTGATCGTAAAGCTAAATCAGAAGTGATATTAGCGATTAGTTCAACGGAATTGCAGCATGTTCGAGGATGTAATACTTCTCGTGAGGTTTGGCAAAAACTTGCTTCAGTTTATGCATCTAAAGGACCTGCAAGAAAAGCTTTATTACTCAAACAACTTATGCTTCACAAGATGTCTGAAGGTGGTGATGTCAGGGATCATGTAAATAAATTTTCTGATATAGTTGATCGACTTGGAGCTATGGACATTCAAGTGAACAAGGATTTACTATCTATAATGTTATTATTTAGCCTCCCAGATAGCTATGAAGGTTTTAAATGTGCAATTGAATCGCGTGATGAACTATTGAGGTTGAAGCTCTCAAAGTAAAAATACTTGAGAAGAGTGAAGTAGGCTCAAATTCAGTGGTTGAGTTAGCTGGAAGTGTGAGAACTGAAAATCAGAAGAGTTATAAATATGAATTTAATGGGTATTGTTTTAAATGTGGGAAACAAGGACATAAGTCTCCTGAATGTCCAACACAATCCAAACCAAACAAACCAAATTTCAGAAGAAATGGACCAGATAAGCAGAATAAACAATACAGACAAGAAAAACAATGTGCTCAAGCAGATGATGATACTTTTGCAGTATATAATACTGAATTTGCTAGTATTATTCCAAGTAGTCGACCTTGGATACTTGACAGTGGCTGTACTACACATTTATGTGGTGATAAGCAATTATTTAAGTCTTTTAATGAAGAAACTAATGGAAGAATCAATTTGGCTAGTCAAGCTAGCAGTGAAATCAAAGGAAAGGGAACTGTTAATTTATTAGTTAGCAATGGTAAACAGCTGAGGTCAGTAGGTTTTTCAAATACATTATTTGTACCAGATCTTAGATCAAACTTAGTTTCAGTTGCTAAAATTACTAATAAGGATTGTGAAGTTTTATTTCGTAAAGATTCAGCGATGATTATGGATTCGACTGGAAATATTAAATTTGTAGCTGAAAGGCGTGGTGATCTCTATTATTTGCAAGAAGGAAACGAAGAAGCTGATATTGTTGAAGATAAAACTAATTCAGAATTTTTAATGTGGCATTGTCGTATGGGCCATCTGAATGCTAATGATTTAGTTCGGGTTATTAATCAGAATACTACAAGTAAAATAACCTCTGAACAATTGACATGTTTGTCAAAATGTGAAGTATGTTTACGAGGCAAGATGACAAGGTTACCGTTTTAGCAAGTGAACGGCAAAGTGAAGAAACTCTTGAAATAGTACATACAGATATTGTTGGACCGTTCAAGACTCAATCAGTAAACGGAGCAAGATATTTTATTACATTCATTGATGATCGATCTCGTTGGTGTGAAGTATACTTTCTTAAACAAAAGAGTGGTGCACTAGAAGCATTCAAGATGTATCAAACTCAAGCAGAACGTGTTACAGGGAAGAAGATCAAATATCTTCAAAGTGACAATGGTAAAGAGTATTGTAATGCTGAGATGGATAATTTCCTGCGTAATCAAGGTATTCAGCGTCGATTAAGTGTTGTAAGAACACCTCAGCAAAATGGTGTTGCTGAACGTTTTAATCGTACGATAGTAGAAATGGCACGTTGTCTGTTACTTCAGTCAAGTTTATCAGACATGTTTTGGGCTGATGCTGTAGCTACAGCATGTCACTTAAGAAATAGATGTCCTTCAAGAAGTATCAATGGGGATACTCCTTATCAGAGATGGTTCAACAGAGACAAAATGTCTTTAAATTATTTGCGAGCATTTGGATCAACTGTTTATGTTCTTGATAAAAATCCAGCAAAAGGTAAATTATCTGATAGATCAATGAAGGGAATCTTTGTAGGTTATCCACGTGAAACAAAAGGATATAGAATTTGGTTATCAGAGAGTAGAAAATTTATTGTTGCTCGTGATGTAAAATTTATTGAAGATAATGTTACTACTATTTTAAAAAATCAAAAGATTGAACAGTTGATTATTAATGATTATGAAAATGAAAATAAACCATGGGTTGAATTGATAACAGGATTTGGAAATAATAATGAGATAGAAGCTCAAGCAGAAATACCAGGAGATTTAGAAGATAATGAAGAAAATGAAAAGTCATCAGGTGTTCAATCATCTATTCATGAAACTCCAAGAAGAGAGTCAAGAGAAGAAGCTAAAGAAGAAAAACGAGGACCTGGAAGACCAAAATTAATTAAAACAGGTTTGAGAGGTCGTCCCAGAAAATTATTTTCAAAAGTTAATAATTGTGAAGTTCAAGAAAGGATTGATTGTAATTTTAATGAAGATAATAATATATTTGTTGGAATAACTGAAGTTCAATTAGATGATGCTATGAATTCTCAAGAAAGTACTGATTGGAAAAGAGCAATTCAATCTGAAGTTATGAGTTTATTAAAAAAATGATACCTGGGATATTGTTAAATTACCTGAAGGTCAAAGTGTTGTTGGAAGTCGAATGATTTTAACAAATAAATTTGGATCAGATGGATTAATTGAAAAAAGAAAAGCTCGTATTGTAGCAAAAGGTTATAGTCAGAAATATGGCATTGACTATAATCAAACTTTTGCTCCTGTTGCAAGAATGGAATCAGTGAGACTTTTATTTGCATTGTCTGCGGAGTTAAATCTGGAAATTAGACAATTTGATGTTGTGACTGCTTACCTAAATGGAACATTAGATGAAACAGTTTTTTATGGAAATTCCGGAAATGCTTTATCAAATTTTAACATGGATTATTGATGATAATCAAGTGACTGAGGATTTAAAAATTAAAGCTATAAAAATGTTGAAATGTATTGAGGAAGGGGGTGATATTTGTAGATTAAAAGGCTCTTTATGGTCTCAAGCAAGCTGCTCGACAATGGAATGAAAAATTATCAAGAAAATTGGAAAGTATTGGACTCAAATCAACAAAAGCAGAGAGTTGTTTGTATTATGCTAAACGTGGTAAAGATATTTTATTATTATTAATTTATGTTGATGATTTTTGGTTGCATCCTCAGACATATGTTGGATTGATGAAATAAAATGTAAACTTCAAGATGATTTTGAGATTAAAGATTTAGGTAATGCAAAACAATGTTTGGGATTAGAGATAAATCAAACTAATGAATATATCTTTATTAATCAATCAAGATATATTATTAATTTACTTAAAAAATATGAAATGAGTGAATGTAATCCAGTCAAAACACCAGGAGAAATACAAAAGAAGAAGACAAATTATTTAATAAACAAAGAAGAAATAGATAATAGATTTTATAGAGAAGTTATTGGAGCATTGATGTATCTGGTGGTTGGAACTAGACCAGATATTGCTAATACTGTTTCAAGACTAGCTCAATTTGTAAATGAACCATGTCAGCAAGATTGGTTAGCAGTTAAAAGGATTTTGAGGTATTTAGCTGGTACTTTAAAACTTGGAATATTTTATACAAAAAAGGATAAATCTATGATTGGTTATTGTGATGCTGATTGGGAGGTTGTCTTGAAGATCGTCGATCATATTCTGGATATGTATTTATATTAGCAGGGGTGCTGTAAGCTGGAAATCACAGAAACAACGAACTGTAGCTCTTTCATCTACTGAATCAGAGTATGTTAGTTTATCAGAAGCTGTGAAAGAATTAATATATTTAAGAGGATTATTAATTGAAATTGAACAAGAAAAGTTTTCAAATATTGAATTATTTATTGATAATTGTGGAGCTGAACAACTGGCTTCTAATCCTGTTTATCATGCACGCACAAAGCATATTGATATTCGTCATCACTTTATTAGAGATGTAGTTGAAAAGGAATTGTAAAATTACATCATGTATCTACAAGTGAAATGATTGCAGATATTTTAACAAAGGCACTTCCAAGAGAATTACATGATAAATGCATTCAAGGATTAGGACTTAAAATTATTTAAATTATAATTATAACGTATGTCTTGAGGGGGGTGTGTTGAAATTACAAGACACCCGTTCTTTATTTGTTCTTTTAATTAATATTATGATTTTGTTTTTAATTAATATTATGATTTTGTCTTGTTATTTAAAATTTATTTAAAAAAAAAAATATATTTAACTTGTCAGTTTGAAAATGTCAAATTGTGTATGACATCTCTTTGTCTGGTTTATTTAATAAAAGATAATTAAATAAAACTGCGCTAAAGATAATAATTTCAATAATAAGAAGTCGCTATTTTCGAATACTGACCATTTTTAATTTGAATATTTCTAATTTAAATATAAATACGAAATACAATTTCTAACCACAGAAATTGCGCATATGGACTAGACAGAAACTTTATTGAATGATACTTCCGTCCAAAAAAAGATTCACTTATTCTCAAGTCGCACCTAAAAATGTTTTACATCAAAAAAATATATAATTAAAAATATCGCAACATAACATCGACAAAAATTTGTGAATTTTAGTTGGTTGACATAGAGATCGTTTTCATCTTTCTTGGAAAAATGAGTAAACAAACAAAATTGTACAATGCTCGCAAAAGGTATACAAACACATTTTAAAATAAGTCACCTCTTGCAGGCAAAAGTTTCAAAGATTCCATTTCGACGTTTCGTCTGATACTAATAAAACTGATGAATTCCGTCTGCACAGGTTTCACATGGAAACTGTGACCGCAGCTTTTATAAACGATATATCAGAAAAAGTTATCCTTCATAATATGCAAATCACAGCAAGATAACGTCGAAAGCTCAAAGAACACCCGTTTGGCTTTGGATGAAAGTCAAAAGTTTTGACTTTCATCTACACTAGTTGATCCAAAGTCTCGTAAACGAACTTTTTATGGTTTTACGCTCGGACCCAGTTATGAGTGTTATTTCGCTAATATTTACAAATATTTATAACTCTCATATGAAGCAATATAAATGTAACATAACACGCTAAAAAACATATTTTTCCAAATAGCTGTCGTAATATTCTTCGTATCATAAATCCCCAAGACATATACGCGCATCAAATTGCTCACAAAATTTCAAATATTACATGTATCCACCTCCTCATGTTCTAATTTATAAATATTATATTAAAATAAAACCGAATTCGTTATCAAATTAATAATAAGCAATAACAAAAAGAGCACAGCTGCTTACTTTTTGTTGTAATTCATTTTTTTTTCTGTAATCTGTAATTGTTTAAAGATTGCAACTAATTTTAAATATTTTGTAACAGTTACTTTCAAAATATATAAAATTAAAGAACGCAATTTAAAATCTTATACCGTAAGAACAGGAAATTAAAAAAATCGTATTTTCAATTTCAATTTTTACATTTTGACGAGTATTGAGTTACCAAGGTCATGAAAATTTATTTTAAAACTAGGTCACTTTTTTCTATTTTTCATAACATTGGATAAAAATTTTGCAAAAATGCTATCAGTCAATACTTAACGTTTATGTTAAGTATTGACAAAAGTAGAATAATAAATACGGCTGTATCTATTACTTTTTTTTTTTTAAACTTCATGTCAATGTATTTATTTGTAATTAATAAAAACTAAATCAATGGTCGGAAAATCCCCCTCATGAACGAAATTTTTTCGAACATAAATAATGCTAAGTAAAGAACAAAATTAAGTAATTTCGCTTAATATTTTAGTAAAAATATTCATTTATTAAAGATTAGATATAAAATAGTAAATTAAAAACTATATTTATAAAAGAATGAGTTTCACGAGAATATTTAGTATTTTTATAATTAATTTTATAAATAGTTTAAATAGCAAACTTCTCTCTTTGAATAAAGAGAAAATTGTATGGAGGGCGCGTAACGCTTTATCGTTATGTTATGATTTTTGCCAGTCAATTCTTACCACAAGCCGCGTTAAGGAACTTCGTTCCAATAACCTCGGTGTTAAAATGCAATGAGAGAGGCCTGAGCGCAAACGGAAATCGAAAAGGTTGAACATCTCGTTGGTCACCAGCGTCGAGCTAATCGGTCAGCTGCATCGAGCTAAAACGTTTTTCCGTAAGCGGCCTCATTGTCTCACGGCGCACGGAACCTATCAATATCTCGCAATTCTCGGGGATCAGGCATCGACGCGGCGCGTATTTGATTCATGGCTAACGACCTGCGAAGGGCGGCGGTCCTCGGCCGAGAGGTCATCTCCGTCGCGTGGAGAATTCACAATGAGCGTCCGAAATATATCATTTTATTACGTATTGTGAGCGCGACGCTGCGAACAAATCAAATCGTTCGCGTTCAACACACATCCTTTTGTGTACCCATTCTTCACGGTGCAGGTACTACTGGTTGTTTTTTCAATGTTATCGTTTCACACTAAAAAAGGTATCGAGATTTTGTGAATTTTTTATATGGTAAAGCCACGCTGTGGCCACTCAGCACGGGAATTGCCCAGCTAGACCGGTGAGATGCCACAATGCAGAATGCAGGCGTGATGCGACAGTTTCCACTGATGCTTTTCGTCCAGTGTGTAAAAGTTCCGGTGGGCCATTCCTCTCTCTATCAGATAACCTATTCTTTTCTAAAAGTTTCTGTCGCCCACTACTCTTACCGTCAGATATCCTATTAGTTCCTAAAAGGCCGGCAACGGACTAGTGACACCATTAGGGTCAGGAATGTCTATGGGCAGCGATGACCTTCTACTATCTGGTGGCTCATGTGCTCATATAACCCTTTAAATTCCATAAAAAAATATCTTTTTGCAATCCTTATTTATCGATTCGTTTATAGCTCGCTGTATATACCTACGTTAGTATCTATCGTGTTTTACTTCAGCTCGAATTATTGAATAGGTACATTTGCATTTGTGTACTTATCGAATGTCCTATATAAAAAATGTTTTTATAATTTTTAATGCGCGTGAAATTCAACGATTAATCTACATTGGAATCATAGTCAGGGATAAAAAGAGTCAAGGTTAATTACATTCTGACACCTAGATAAACTATATACAAGATACTAGCCATTTTCCTTCCTTCTCTCAACAGTTTTGCCATCGTGCAATGTATGTCCGGTATGTCTGACCGTGGCTGAAGTTGTACTAAATTAAAAAAAAACATGAAGATAACCTGATAATATTATAAACGTGAAATTTGTATTTTGGATGTTTGTTACACAATCACGCTTTAACAACTTAACAGAATCAGGTAAAACTTTACAGTAATATAGCTTATACATTATAATAAAATATAGATTATAATTCATGAAGATACTAATATTTTTTCGCGGCTTCTCTTGCAAATGATTTGCGTAACCTTGACCTTAGAACGAATTATTTACTTGGGTTGAACGGTTGTTGATAATAACAATATTCGAAAGACGTTCCAGTTCAACACCACTTCGGGTTCGGAATCTCGATTATTACCGAAATAATTCCATTACGTATGACATTAGGTATGTTTTCTGTGTAAAAATATAAGTTTACTGGTATGGAATCGAGGGCGAGACAGAGGTCGAAATCATGGTTAATAACGTTATCTTTCGACATAAAAAATATAACAATTCTTCGTATGCCCACACAGACGGAGCCGGGGTTGATTCATGTATATTTTGAACGGAATAGGATTTTTGATCGGGACCAAATCGAAATCAAAAGCGAAGCCAAGATTGAAATGGAAACAAGGAACGACATCGAGATCAGAGTTGACATAGTGATCGATCGATATAAACGATAGAAGAATTAATTCGATGTCGACGCGGACGTAGTCGCGGGCAAACTTAGTGAATTATAAATCAAGTAAATATTCCTTTGTATTTTTTGAAATGGCTCGATGATACGGGTCACGCTACTGTGAGATAATTCCCGCATTCTACAACAAGAATAAATCCGATGCAAATTAACTGTATTGTTTCGGAATGCGCTAGCACTGCGACTTTTAAAACAAAGATAACGTGATCAACGATAAATTACATATCACTTGGTAGCCCGAATTATTAACAAGAAAAACGTTCGCAGACCGAAAAATCGAATTGTATACACAAATGTGACGTCGTCTGAATTTCGTTACAGATCTCTGCCATGCCTTACTTATAATGATGATTAGTTTAACTCGTGGAGTGAAACCGTATACGGACCATAAATTCAACTTAGTTATCGTTTTGTATTTTCCTGCAGAACCAATTGTATAATAATCAAATTTGGACATCTATCTATTTTTTTTACTTGTTAATTTAATTTTAATCTTAAATCATCAGATGGCAGCATGCATTGAAATGCACCTTCTCAATTGCCTTCGTTTTTCATATCTAGCGAGTGCAAATTCTTTCATTATTCATTGTACAATGCGGAACCAAAGAGACCATAGTATAGAACAGTATGAAAGACTTTATGAAGTACGGAGAATCATGGGGATCCCATCATTTGTGAGTCTGTCATGAACTACAATAGTGAACTCAGTGAACGACCAATAAGGATTATATTTTTATTCAAAAAAAAAAAAAAACCTCACATCGCCTGTAACAAAGTCTTGTTCTAATTTTTAAAAATGCATATCAATTAGCAAAAACAAAAGAAAAAAACTGTTATTTAAATTATAATGAATAGTGATTAATTATATATAAATTATAATTATTAGTGATAAAGTCTATAAAAGTACGCATATCCACTTTCAAAGGTTCTTCGGAAACGTGCTTAAAAACAAATAATTTGATGCTGATCCGGCGGTCTATATTAAGAGAGTAGTATAGACCTTTCTATGTTTTTTTTTTTTATTTTATACTCGATTTATTGTCACGATAATAGTTTGTATTTCATTTGTTCCGCTTTTTCGGCAAGGGCGCGCGTCGGTCACGAGCCCAGGGTCTCCGGACTGATGAGTCCCTCAAAATGAAGTTATCGTCGTTCACAGATCTGCGAAATAAATTATGCGCGTGGACAATCGTCGACACTCTTTGTTCATGGTAATAGCAATGCGACCATAATGTCTGAGAATAAGGATTAAATTCAAATCGCAGTGTTTGTATACGAAGATACATAATACTTAGTATGACAGGACATTCACAAGACGCATAATTTGTTTAGTAGCTGTGTAACTTTTCTGTAAAACTACTGTCTCAAGTTTTCATTAATTTTTTTTTTCGTTCTTCAAAAGGTCTCAAATTCTGAAAGCCCAAAGACTCGTGCATGGGCATTATTTGAAGTGAATTCATTTAAATGCATTCACCTCAAGAACTGTATATCAATGGACTGAGAAATGTCTATTATGCCATTATCCCTGTAATGCGCGCAAGACATTTATTTAGTTTGAATTCCTCTTTCTCTGTTTTATATTTGCGCTACAAGCTTTTAAAATTCTTTGATGTAATAGAACATTCGGTAAAATTATGGATATTTATTTTTCAGTGATGATCTTAACATCGTACCTATATAAGGACAAATACTAACACAGCAAGTTAAATAAAAGCTTGTGATAACCAGATAGACTTATGTCAAGTTCAAGTGAGCAATATATAAATATATATGCATAGCTATAATGATTTTTTTATATAAAAAAAAAATATAAACGTTGCTTTATTTAGCGCCATCTGTAAACATTTTTGAGGTGATTGCCTTGTTGCTATGTTATCTCTTCTCAACAATAAATGGCACTGCATATGATAAACTACTGACGGCACTTTACATTAAGTATGTACTTATCTAAACACTCATTGTTGGAAATAGACATAGGTACTTTCCCCTGGGAAGTTATCATTTTCCCACGTCAAATTTGAAAGAAGCCGAGTGAAGGTCGGTTGCACGGATATTTATTCCTAAGTGGAAGGTTTAGAATTCGGAGCAAATTTGTCGACTGGTAATAAAGACAAAAGTGCAATATCGGGCCCTTAAAAGGGAAATTTCCTGCATCTATAATCTGGATAGATATACAAATCTAATTAGTTTCGTGTTATACGATTTCTATATAATCGGATGCATTTTCGTCGACAGTTCACTCGTTTTGAGTAAACTGAATGGTTTTTATATTGTTAAATTTTCATCTTATCGGCAATATTTTCATCGAGGCCCCATTGGATGGATGTAATTACTTATGAAATATGATCATCGGTGATACTCATCGAAATACATATACAAAGGCATTATCTAAAACATATAAAATGTTTTCTCTTTAGTCCGCCTAGCGGCATTTAGTTTAAATGCCACTAGTACACGTGGCTTGTTTGTATTATAGCCTTATTATTAGTTTATCACAAAATTATTACACAATTATGTCCCAAAATAGAATTGTTTTCTTATTTAAATATCTATTAAATTTACAATTCAAAATTTTATTTTTCGTATGCATATTATTTACTACTTATTTAAAAACTCAATGGTTCATTGCATAAAAAAATACATGACTCCCTCTTGGCGCGTTCGGAGCTATCGTACACCAAATCACACTTAGTAATAAAAATTAATGGTTACAATTATTTTAGTTTTTAAAACATTTTTTACAATAAAAGTATGCAACTTTCTGACAATCACGTGAAACGTAACTCTTTTAAAATTTATTTATTACTATCATTTTAAGGATTCAATATACACTTGTAATAGATGAAATTTTAAAGTATTTTTTCTTATTCAAATAAGTGACATATTTACGAGATATTACAAAAAAGTGGCATATAACAAAAATATGATCGATTTCGGACATAAAACAGTTTACACGTGCGAACCAACGGTTTAGCTGATTCGCACGTATGTAAAAAAGCATGCGCACGCGCGACTAATCAATCAAAATCAAAATACATATTAAAAAACAAGAAGAATATCCTGCGTATATATTAATATAAAATAATATTCACATATAGCGGTAAAATTCGTTTTGTCCTTCGTGACGACATACCTAAGTGAGAGTGGAATTTCGGACCAGATTTTCATTTCATATGAAATGGAAAACGCCTCATATAACAATTTCCACGTGAGCCGATAATCACCTCCCGGGTCATGACACACGAAATATAGAAATCGACTGAATGCTGAATCGGAATTGTTGCTCCGAGAATCGACTCCATTTGCGACAAAAAAACAAGTCGACCGATCACATTAATTAATAACAATAGTTACCTGTTGCTCTTGCTGTATTAATAAATGCCGTACGTATTCTATCTCAAGTCAATTTTTTTGAAGGGATTCGCCACTGCCTTGAAAGTCTAATAATAGTACGCGGAGCTAGAAGCTTGAGAAACTTTGATTTAAATATGTACGCATATATGTATTCCGTTGAATGGAAATAAATGGTAGCAGCTCTTTATACAATGTTCAATAATTTATAAGTATTTTTTTATAATTTATATATTTATAAACACTTTTCGTGTTAACTTCTCATAATTCTGATTCATAGCGTGTTGTTTCTTCGATGTGAACTTTCCCATAAGTATTATCCGTGACCAATTTAATAATACGAGATAAAGTGGTTTTTTGGAATCAGACAATATTTAGTAGATATAGTTAAGTATAATGAAATAAATATAATATCGCAAAATATTCACATTTCAGATTTAATAAACCGTAAACTATCTGATACGCTTTCAACTTGACCGCCCGTCATTTATTTCATTGTTTTTTGCATATCTTGCTGCATGTTGCATTGAATTTCAGTGGTGATTTCTAATTGTTTTGTTGTAATCATTTACCTGTGAAATTATTTGGGAATTTTAAACAGTATTTAAATATCTGAAATTCACTTTATTGTAAATACTGAAGATGCCTTTAAATCACGTGATCTAAAAATGCATGAAACAAGGTTCTCCTTCTCAAGAATCTCCTTCTTTTTTAGAGCAAATATGTCAAAAAGAAAACAGTCATTAAAGTAGCGTTTCTGAAAAAAATATCTTAGAACGTGTACTAAAAATTTACGATGTTCCAACCTTGCGACTTTGAAGGTTAGTATTGAAATATTTAATAACGTTTGACGCTTCAAATGTACTATTTAAACCATCAAAGCTCAAATAGTATATTTGAATCGTCAAATCATGTATGTAAATAGAGCGCTTTCCGGTGCACGGGTTACTATTAATCATTTGCCTGATTTCTTTTTTTTTTGTCTTCGTAATTATTAAGAGAAGATCTATATGAACGCAAAGAATCCTTTTAATTTTTTTATCTGTCTGACCGTTTGTTAGTGGTATCTTCGAAACGGCTGAATAAACTCATGGTACTACTTTCACTCGTACGTAAAAAAGCTTGTAGCCCTACCTGTAGGGTACAATTTATTCTGAAAGAATTTAATTTATGATTCCTATTCAATAATTGAACAACGCTTAAAAATGGGATAATTCATCAGAATCGAAGGTGAAGGAGAAAGGTGAAACCGAGATCGAGATCAGGAACAAGACCGGTTTCGGGACCTAAATAGAGACGAAGTGGAGGACGAGGAGTGGCATCGAGATCATCATGGAAACATGTCATCAGTCGATATAAAATCTCTAGATTTTCATTCTGTGTCCACATGGGTGAAACTGCGAACAAAAGCCGTCCACAATATAAATTATAAAGTTTTAGATTTTTTTTTTAGGGTTCCATGAAAAAATTACTAAAAATTTTTACAATTTCAATAATATTTATAATATTATTAATATGCGAATGAAAAGATATACCATACATTTTAAGTGTTGCGAATCAGTATGAACCCTTATAATGTTACCAATTCAGATAAATTTTGGTAGGGAGTTAGCTGCAAACCAATAAAAGCATATACGATATATTTTTATGGCTCCGTGAGAATTACTGACAACCTATAGTTTTTCCGTGTTATATAAAATTTAATAAGGGTTTAGTTGGAAATCAATAAAAGCATATAAAATATGTGTTTAGGGTTCCTTGAGAATCACTAAGTAGCCTTATAATGTAACCGATCTCAATAAAATTCAGTATGGAGATAGTTGAAAACTAATGAGGCGTTGTACGATACATTTTGTAGAGTTCCGTAAAATTAATTAAAAACGCATTTAGTTTCACAGATTATAAAAAAACTTGGTACAAAAATAGCTGAAAATTCATGTAAAGAGATACGACAATTTTTTAGGGTGAGAATTACTAAAAACCCATATCATTTAATCGATTTCAATAAAATTTGCTACAAATATAGCTCAAAAGTAATGAACAGATACGTATATTTTAAAAATATATTTTAAGCACATGTAAATTATTACCAACTCTAAGTGCTCGTTCACGTTGACTCGCGGGCGCGGTGGCGGGCGCGGTCGCGAAATATCAAACATATGACGTAATATCCGAGTGTTCACGTAGCAAACGCGCATGCGGTCTAGGTAGCGGGCAAACTAGCGACAAACCCGCGCGGCACGCTCGCGGCAATATCAAACGGATGAGATGTTTGTATGTGTTCACGTCGAACAAGCGGCGGAGCGCGCGATTCACTCGCGACGTCAGGTTAGTTCAACCAGTTTGAACTTGTCGCTAGAAACGAAAGCACGTTTTATCATGTCATTCAATACAGAAGAGTTTGTAAGTGCCGTTCAGGCTAGAACTCCGATTTGGCAAAGTAAACATGTTCATCATATCAACAGAAACGTTCTTAATAAGCTATGGAAGGAAATTGCTGAATTGTTTCCTGATATGGAGGGTGAGTAAATAAAACATTGTCACATTTATTTAAACTTTTTACATAATGTATTTAATTAGGAATATTTATGACAGGCAAAAGACAAAAGATACAAAACGTAACGTAAGTAACGACTACGTCTACGTAAATATTAAACGATTGTTTTCCCAAAATATTTCGTGAATTGATTCCGAACTTGTTTAGCTCGATTTGATGGATTGTTGTTTCTTCCAGTTTGTCGCCGGTGTCGAGTTTGAGTTGTTCTGTTTTCACTATTGCAATTGGAATCGTGACCATCTATATCAATTACAATATTATGCAATAAGCAAGCGGTTTTATAATCAGGCGTCCATGTTTAACATCAGTTTCAATAGGTTTTAATAAACTCGCCATTTATTGCATAAAATTCCAAATGCACACTCCACTGTTTTCTTGCTCTTGACAATCTGTTATTAAAATCTCTCTTGATTCAATGTTCTTTGTGGATATGGACGCATTAGATACTCTTTAAGAGGATAAGCTTCATCGGCTACTATAACATATGGAGCTGTAATGTTAGAATTGGGTAATGTTCTTGGTTCTGGAATATTAAAAGCACCTCTTTCGAGTAACCGGTTCAGAGACGAGGCGTTGAATGTACCGCCGACGCTTTGCTTTCCTCTTCCTCCCACTTCAATAGTTATAAATCTTTTTTCGCATCTGCCACAGCTTGCAAAACAATAGAGAAATAATGCTTGTAGTTATAATATGCCGATCCTGATTTTCTAGGTCGTTTAACTCTACAATGTTTACCGTCCAAACTGCCAATGCAGTTAGAAAGTTCCACATTTCCTCAAAATCTAAAGAAACATTCTTAAGGTGGTCCTCAGATGGCTGTGGCATGTGGACATTGCAGTTTTTTCCAAATTGCTTCACAGGTACTATAAACAATCTCAGTTGTTGTACTAACACCCAAACGAAAGCTATAAGCCAAAGGTCGAAATCCCAACCCAGTGGAGAGATATCTGAAACATATTAAAAAATATATTATAAGTACAACTTAAATAACTAATATTTACACTATTATAGATACGGCATCAAAAATATACAATATACGTTTTTTTTTACAGAAAAGGCTTTAAGGAAAAAATGGAAGAATATTCGGGACCAATTTATGAAAGAGTTTAAGAAAATTCCGGTTTGTCGTTCTGGTGATGCAGGAACTGATGAAAATATTTCAAGGTGGCCATATTTTCAAATGATGCTGTTTATAAAAGATGACGTTACCCCAGAATTAAATGAAGGCAATTTGGATGAACCTACTGATGGAAACAGTAATGATAATGAAAGGTCCCCAACTCCCAGTCAATAGCTGGTTCATCTACAAGTACACAATATACGAGCACCAAACGTAAACAGGCACAAGATTTAAGACAGGAGTTTATGGAATTGGAGAAGAAAAAGTTGGACTTATTACAAATTAAACTGTCGCAGAGCACTGAAAGGCAAGAACCAGATTGCGAAGATCTGTTATTTTTCAAAAGTTTGTTGCCGTACATGAAAGAATTATCTTCTATGCAAAAATTACGTACTAGAAACAAAATTACAGACGTTATTATGAACGAGATGAATGCTGGTACGACTCAGGCTTATCATGGTTACAATACTTACGAATATAACACATCAAATTATGGAAATTAAACTTTGTAATTATGTATCCTGATTAAAAACTATAATTTATTATGAAATTCTTATTTTTTAACTCACCTTATAGTTACAAATAGTCTTTCTTCGGGCTTTATACTTTTATGGAAATGTGTGTCTTCTCTTGAAATCTCACTCCTTATTGAATCCAGTATGTAATCAAAACATTTGACAGTCATCCTGGTATACCCAAAAAATCTTGAAGGATGTTCTCTCAATTTACTATATAAAGTATGAAATTCGCCATACCGTTCTCTTTCTTTATTACGTTCGTGCACACCAATTCTTATATTTATTCCCATTTCCCACTTTAGGTATGAATTTTCGGTTAGAAATAAAAGATCGGCGTCCATCTTTCAACCCCTGACAACACGTCTCACTCGCGCAAACGCCTGGCGGCCGATGTGAACACGAACTCGCCACGTCTCTCCGCGCCCGCGCCCGCCACCGCGCCCGCGCGATCAACGTGAACGAGCACTAACTCTTACTGATTTAAATAAAATTTTGTATGAAAACAGCTAGAAGCTAGTTAAACATGCGGCATATATACTTTAGGCTTTCATGAGCATCACTAAGAACCCTTAATACCCTTACCAACTTCATTGAAATTTGCTGAAGTTGTTCTTATTAGCAAGTAGAAAATAGAGAACGCGTTTAGAGTGGTTTATAATTGTGGTGGAGTTTTGTGAGGTTAATAAGCATCCTTATAATTTAAGCGATTCCAATCAAGTTTTGCTTGTAATAACTTAAGCCGAGGAAAATAATGTAGCCTACATTGTTTTTAGGATTACACAATAAGTTTCAATGAAATTTACGAAAAAATATTATAATTCCACTAATTTCGTTGGAATATTGTTTTGTTTCTTTTTTTCCTAAAGAACATATTAAGAACACTATAATTCAGTTTAGTTAAAAACTAAACAAAACTAGAATAAATCAAGAGTGAAGGTATGACCGAAGGCGCACTACACGCGGTACGAGAGCGAGCGTGGGACCAGCGACGTGATAGCTACCACTAAAAAAATTTTGTCGAGAGATTGAAGCCACCGGCAAAAGTTCAAAGCAACAAAAAGTATATTTATCATATTATCATAACTAAATAAGTAACCAGATTTATTAAATTTTGCAAAGTTTGAAAATGGGCATGTATTACTTTTTATTACAGGTAATTGTTTCAGAAAGTTAGTTTTTTGAAAAAATAAACCCACGCCAACGCAATGATCGGAATAAATGAGAGAAATTTAAGCTATACGGGCTACTAACGCGGACAGTAAATTGATTGTAAAATAAATTCATTAGAATACTTAGTATTGATTTTAACATGTATTGTATTTATTTGGATGAATCAGTACGGTACGTATAACTGCTGGTAGTTTTTTTTTTCGTATTCACGACTAATCTTTTTGATTAATTCTAAAATTCAAATTTGCTTTAGAGCAACTTCAGTAGAGACGGCTTCCGAATAAAGTGGAAGCATAAAACTGTACCTATTCAGTATTTTTTTCAACAAAAGTGAAATAAAGTATATACCTAATATGTCGATTGATTAGGTAGGGAAAATATGCTTTTTTGAAACAGTTTCGTTTATCATGGTATATATTTTCGTAAAAAAAGGACAACATATGGATTTTGAATATGCAGTGATTACCTAGTAGAAACTTTTTTGTCTAACAACTAATGAAGAGGACGGTTTAACTTCATGCTACACCTGCGCGTTTATAACAGATAATTTTCTCTATAAATTTATTTTTTATAAAAGTTTGATGTATGAATTAGATATTCGGTATAAGTATTAACCAAAGAAGTCAATTGCATGCAAACTTATTTCGTCGTATGATTTGCATGCTATTTTCATTCTATTACAGTAATAAATCCCTAAACTACATTAAAAAATGAAATAAATTTCCTCACGTTGAATATTTATCACATTTTTTATAAATCGGATCAAAAATTTGTTTAAAAAGTATTATTCCAAATTGTAGAGGAAAATTGTTGAATTCTCACTTGTATATTCTTGAATACAAGGGCTGCTATTTATATGTCCAGAATATCAAAAAGAAACAAACATCTATCATTTAATAAATTTTATTGTTTTTCAAAATATTCGCCATGATGGTTGATACATTTTGCATACGCTGAAACCAATTTTTATAGCACTTTTTCCATTCTAATTGAGATATCACCAAAACGTGCATTTTGAACGCATCAAAGGCCTCTTCACGGCTCGAAAAACGTCGACCACGTAATTTATTCTTCACTTTTTCGTTGTACTTGTACACAACTCTCGTGCTTAATGTACGACCGCGTCTCATCCTCCAAGCGCATAAAAACTCAAAGAGTACTAGCCTTGCGCTTTATTCGTTTTTCTCACTCTTGAAAATATAAGAATATAGATTATCAGACGCTTTAAACGCGAATGAAAATATTTCGTTCGAATCTAAGCATGTCTAAGGAGGCTCACCAGAAACTTCTATGACATATTACGTAGATTCTAATACACACTGACCAGCATAGGAACTTTGAACGTTTAAAGCCTAATTAAAATGCAAACATTTTACTTTTTTAGACGAAATTTTTTTAAAGTACCTAATGACGAAATTATAAAACTTAGACTGACTTTAAATATATGTTTAAACTTTTTTTGTAAAGAAAGCTAGATAAAATCGAAAGTCGACAAAAACAAGATTAAAATGGTAAAGCACTCTAGCGAGTCTTACTTATATTATATTCCATATTGGTACGACTTTGAAGTTTATCACATAGCAACAGTACAACGCATGAAACTCTACCGCTGTGAAGTTAGTCGTGAACTTCGAAACGGAGAAATATAGTAATGTGGGGGGAGAGGAAAGGTCGGGGAACGTTCAACCTGCGCATTACATCATTCGCAGGAAATTCAGAGCGGCAGAGTTTCGTGCATTGTACGGTACCTACTAATTTTCCTTGCAATCACAGTAAGGAGCAGAAACTTAGCGTGTGAATTTAGTTCGGTTTTAATTGTATTTTACTAGATTCAAATGTATTTCATTAATAATAACGGCTAAGATCACAACAGCATTGCTTACAGTTTATGGGAATCGACGCAAACTATTATGCTATAATCATTATCTCGGCTAGGGTTAAAGAACTGGCAGGTTATGTGAGTTTTGTTTAACACAGCAGTCTAAGAATGATATATCATGATAATATAAACTCAAGTTTCATTTTTATTGCATTGTCGACTGCGCGATTTAAATAATTTGATAGGTGAAACAAATAACAATTTCTAAATTAACAACTCTTTATTTCTTTTTTATTGTATTCTTTACCAAATTATCAGTCTTACTTAGAAAAAATATAAGGCACATCTTCGCTTACAAATTATTCCACATTATTTTTATGAATTAATGGATTCATCAATCAATATAAGCATCCATTATAGCAATGTAAAATGGAAATAAGTGTTAAATCAAAGGTAGGGCCCCCAGCCCATGTACATTTGACAAAGGTTATGAACGCTCGTCGCCTCTTCAATGAGCTCCTTCACTTGACCTTCGGGGGAAAGCGACAGCGAGAGGTGCTTGTTTTTTGTTCTCACCTAGAGGAAATTAATAAAAATTAAAGATTTAATTATACGTATAAATTTTAGACATTTCATTATGATATATGAATAACAGAAGAAACACACGCGCTTTAATCGAATAATCCAAACCATGATCATACAATCAAATATTTAAAACAAGCCAAAAACGTTCTGCGTTGCAAAAAATACACATTTTTTATGTTGTATACGCAAAATCAAATGTTTTAAATGCTTAAATTAAGAGCGTTTAAGGACGTGTAAAAAATCCACGTATCTCATTTGGTGTTCCGCGTTATTGTATGATTATTTCAAAAATGATCCTAATAATTTTGATAATAATTCGTATTTTGTTACAGTTTGCTTAACTAAATATTACTAACTAAACCGGGTATGGGCAACCTTTGACATGTTGTGGGCCAAACTTTAATATGCAAATACGTTCGCGGGCCGCGTTCAAAAGTAGGTGCATTTTAAAGTAATGTTCATAATTTTTAGCGATAGATATCGGACATGAAATAATACGATGATATTATTATAATACAATTAATAAAATAATAAAATGAAATGAAAAAAAATAGGTACATCATAATTAAATCGTGAAATTTGGAATTACTACAAACTACGAAAGTTAAATAGCGACACCGAAATCAATGAGACACTTGAGCTTGAATTTGGGAAACTAATCCATCGATGTTTGGATCAATTCCACTAATACAAAGACGTAAAGAATTTTCCAAATTGTCGTCAGTCATACTTGTGCGATGTTTTGATTTATTAACTTTCATCATTGAAAAGTAATTTGTAAAATTAATTAATCATCATTTGTAAGTACTGCCAAACGCACAAATTAATCTTTTTGCGAATTTTCTAAACTGCGGAAAATGATTATCTTCAAAGCATTGTTTGTTGAAATCGCACAACTCCCACGTCTTAAAATTTAGATTTTAGGAGTAAGTTTTCTTGAATCTTGATCAGCTCCATTCGCAAGTGTATTGGAGCATTTTGTACATTACTTTTTGTTAAAGTAGCAAATAAACTTAAACAATCTTCCGTGTTTTTGAAATCGCTAAATCTGCTCGAAAGTTGCTTCGACAGTAACTTGAGTTCTTCAGCATATTGAGCATAAGCAATATTTTCATATGCAGAGAACGTTGGTGAAATGGTAACTGTTACCAGACAGCATCTTTGCCTCCCACAAGCGGATTTTGTTCTGAAACGCTTTCAAATGGTTGTACAAATTATTTACTAACTGTCCTTGTTTTTAAAGTTTCAAATTTAAATCATGCAAATAGTCTGTAAGGTCGACTAGAAATGCTAAGTCAGATACACATTTTAGGTCACTCAATTCAGATAGTGGTTTATTCTTTATTGTGCTATTTCATTTCTAAGCTCGTAAAACCGCTTCAGCATTTTCCCTTTGCTTAGCCATTTGACTTTACAATAATATGTTACGTCGTCATATTCGGCTGATATTTCATCCAAAAACGCCTTGAACTGACGTTGGTTAAACCCACGGGATCGAATAAAATTGATGGTTTTTGCTACCACATTCATAACATTTTGGAGTCGAATGGACTTAGATCAAAGGTTCTGTTGGTGGATAATGCAATGAAGGACTATCAAATCATCTTTTAGCACATTTAATTCTGTTGCTTTTTCATTCAAAATTCCGATGAAACCTTTACGTAAGCCGACCATAGAAGGTACACCATCTGTGCATAATCCAACTAACATTGACCATGGCAAGCCAAAACTTGTGAATACCTTTTGAACTTCATAAAAAATGTTCTCTCCTGTAGTAGTTCCTTTTAGCGGCTGTAAAGCAAACAATTCCTCAGTAACAGTGAACTCTTTGTCAACACTTTGAATAAACATAGCCAATTGAGCTGTGTCAGACAAATCGGTGATCTCGTCTAATGCTAAGGAAAAAGATTGGAAATCAATCATACGGTCATTCAATGTTGTTTTTATTATATCAATATCATTAGCCATCATTTCTATACGTTGGACAACAATTCGTCTTGACAAACAATTTTTTTCAAATTCATTTTTCTTTTCAGGGCACAAAACACTGTAAACTTTTAACATACACTCCTTAATAAATTCTCCTTTGCCAAACGGTTTTAATGACTGTCAATTTAGAACAATAAAACTAGCTTTCACAACATTATCAAGTTGTGTTCTTTGTTTATAAAACATTTGCTGCTGTTTTTCCAAATTTACGATAAACTTCTGGATTCTGTCTTTTCTTATTTGTGCTGTCAGTGAGTACAGCATAGGATACTTAGTTGAGTAATGCCTCTTTATATTGAATTCTTTCATCACTTTATTCATTCATTACACAGCAAACAAATAGGCTTACCATTGTGCAAGATAAAAAAGAATTTATTAGTCCATTTTTGTTGAAACTGGCGACCCTCTGCATCTACTTTTCGTTTCTTTCCACCAGACATCGGCAAACATCTAAGACTTTGATGCTTGCCGCCTCACTCTTTGATGATCGCCACCACTCGGCTTGCTCGCTCACTTGATTCCGTGAGTATGATTAAGTCTTTATTTTTTTTTTATTGGGCTTTTCAAAATGTCTCACGGGCCGGTTATTGCCCACATATGAACTAAACTTATGTAACCGTAATGAAAATGAAGTAGTTTCACACTTTTTTTCAGTTGCATTATGATTTTATACATGTTAAATAAAGGAAGCCAAATTAAAATACCAGATTTTGAAACTACCAAAAAACAGTTCGACTCGGACGTCTCGGTATTAGAGCACTTCCGCGGCAGCGATCTGTCTGCGGCAAGTTTACTAATTGTATTAGCCCATTTGATAATAAGTTCTATTTCGATGGAGTCATTAAGTGAAACAAAACACCGCGAATCATTTATGCTATTCTGTACTTCATGCTCTATACATCGCTACTTTATAGTAATTTCAATTTTGATTGATTCCTACATAAATTAATAAATTTACTAATTAAAAGTTCTGACCATTCTAACAAACCAGCTCTACGGCCCTCGCCGCTATCCGCACAATATTGGCCACGCATAAAATCTGTTGAGTCTATTTTACAATATTAGCACTAATGATGTATCGCTACTGGATACGCCATAATTAAACATAAAAAGAGCACTTATTTAGCACACATGTGCAAATAAGTATATGAATGTTCAGATGTTAAACTTCCACTATAAAAAACGATGTCTTTTTTAAACAAAAACACTCCTTTATATTTCTTTTAGTTCAATAGCATTAAAATATGTTCAATATATTCAAAAGAATCAAAATGTTACAAACAATAGTATGTAACATTTTGATTGACAACAAATTAATCTCATTAAACAAGGAAAATATGGTCATATGAAACAAACTTCTTACATAAAATCTATTTTCAAATCAAATTTTGAGAAACTTCACATACCCTATCTCTTTTTTAAAATGTACCTAATCTTAGAGCAAGACCGAAACCTTATTTTTTGAGGAAATAGCGCGTACGTAATTGTACCAAGACTGCCCTTCAAAGTGTCATTATTTGTTGGTGCCATATTATAATTATTTTGTTATAGGAAGACATTTATTCTTAAACCAGTATTGTTTTTTTTTACGATTTGCGATCTTGGGCCTATATTATTAGTACATAAAATCTTGCAAACGCAAAAGTGAACAAACAATAATGTAGAATGTTAAGCCCCATTACGAAAAACATCTATTAAAAATTATTATCAAGGGGAACATTAATAACTGACAATCATCTTACCATTCCATTGAGCCTTTGCCTTATATGCTTAATGTTTTCCAGAGCCTTCTCGTTGGTCCGCTCCCCGCAGTCGATGGGCGCGGGGCGGCCAGCCTGGCGCCCCCAGCCCACCAGCGGGTCGTAGACGAACGGGCCCACCACCGACATCAGAGCCGCCGTCTGGGACCTCAGCACGCGCATCACGGCCTCGCAGTTTTTTCTACATCACCCATCACAAGTTTTTTTTTTATAAAGCCCAGGTAAATTTACATATTTCTTCAGTTACTATTCCTTAATCACAGTTTGAAATGTAATAATTAAATTACTTTAAATAAATTTTACTATCAATTTAACAAATATTCTTTATACTTAAAAAAAAATGGAATTTCGGCAGAAAGATATCTCATATTTTTAGGAATAACAAATTTGCTGATACCAATAATGCCTTTTGTTTTAGGTATACTAATATACATATTCTATATATATACAAGCAAAATTTTCTAATGTGAATATCCCTTACCTAAACATACCCTCCCTCTTCAAGGGACCCATAGCAGCCTCCATGTTGTGCGTCAGCCTGAAGGGGACGCGCTCGGCCCACTCGAAATATTCACCTTTATTGAATAAACAGTTGAAGTCTACATGTACGGTGTCACCATTCGTCTGATCGTAAAGGATGTTCTCGCCGTGTCTGTCTCCCAGTCCTGTAATGCGATGCACACGTAAACGAGGCTGTATTAAAGTATAGAAGGCGTAACCTACTCTCGACCTGAAAGCACAACACAAACTTATGTGTTTACAGGTAAGAAATATTCAGTTTTCTTTTAAAAACCGTTATGTATTACCCTTGTAGTAATGTTTTTTTACAAAAAAAAAATATCATTCATCATTAGGGAGAAATTTTCCACAAATCGTCTTGATAATCAGTGGATCTTTCTTAATTTCTTAAATATAAAGATCTTTCCTGTCTAAAGAATATAAATTAATAGAAACCTAGTATATTTATTGTATTTCTTTTTATAAAAATTATCACTCTGTGCTTATTATTTGAGGCATATATATAACAAGTATCAACTATGATGTCTCTCTGCAACTCTAAAACTATTTCTATTTTTAGAATACTTGTCTATCTGTTTGAATATCTTCAATCAAATAATTTTAGATTTATAGTAGGTCTTAATGAAACTTTAATAGATCATAGTGGGTGGTCATATTTGCAATCTAATCTTGATTTCATCTTAATAACTTATAGAACTTATTGCGCCCTTGTTTTTTTTTAGATATTATAGATACCCTAGCTAGAGCAATGCTATGTATAGGCCTACTTTATATCATTCAGGGTGATAAAATAAAGCACAAGTACCATGGTGTTAGTGGACCAATTATCTAATATTTTAGAAGATAAATCTACTTTTTAAAGAACTAGAACTGATGTGGACAAACAAGCAGATGAGCTATTTAAGTGGACCCTTCGCCTATTATACCACCCACTGTGTCTCATTCACTAAAACTCAAACGCAAGTTCATTACTGCAAATGCGTTGCCCACCATAATGCTTAAGATTTAATTTTTGGGCCACTGATCTTCATACCTCTATAATAAAACACCCTGCAAAGTTTCAGTAAACTGTAAATTAATTTAATTTTAAGTACTTGGTATGGTAGTTTTGAATAAGGAAAGTAGCATAATATAAATTGCGTTTAAGTATGAATTGGTGAAAAAACGTTTGGACCCCAGCACTAGGGGCGCAGCGGGTACTTATCAGGAGCAAACCGAAAAAATAATAGTCCTGCCTGGTCTGGCCATTCTTGCGCCCCTCAGTCTACGCCCTGTGCCTGGGCAGCGATGTCACCGCCCTATTTACGGCACTGGTTGGAGATGATTTTTTATAGAATATATTTAGATTTTTTCATATATTTCATTTTTTTTTTCAAGGATTATATAAATAAATTATTCCATTACCAATAATTTTATATTGCTTTTTAAAAGTATTGACAATATAAAATAATTCATTTTATTATTTGATTTACAACATTGTTATGATATGTGAAAATAAAATGAACATGTAAGCTAATAAAAACAGATATTGAAATGTGTGATTGCATCGATCTCACTATAATGTATTGCAGAACGTAATCAATGACCAATATTTAATATAAATTGTGTAGCTAATCCATAACAACATAATTTATTTACCGAGTATATATCCAACCATAGACATAACTGCCGTTGTTCTAATGTATGCAGATCTGGCTTGATACCTAGGCAAATTGATACATATAAAATTATTAAAATCAATAACACATATATACAAAAACAATTTCTTCATAAAGTTTCAATCCCCTAGTAAGATGTCTATTAAAACTATGTAAGATTTTAAAATATATAGTGTATATAAATTTATACAATGTATTTAATTAATAAGTATGCTCTCATGACAGTCGAAACGACATATTTCGAAAGACATTATTCAAGTCATTTACATAATAAATAGACATAAAAATGGGCATATCTTAGATATATCAAATTTAATTCTCAGATTAACTCTACTATCAGATAATTTTACGTCATATAGAGTTCTTGTCTTAAAGTGTTTTGACAAAACTTGCCAGCAATTGAGAATGAAATAGTGATTACTCTTTTTTTTTTCTTTGTTAAAGAAATCAAATTGTTAAAGTAATCGACTTCAGCTCTAAACTATGCAACAAAATATTATCTTATTTTCAAGATCCATCAATCATGAAAAATCAAATATTAACTTCCCATACATATTTTATTAAGGACACAGTACCGTCTAGATTCAATTCAAAAACCAAAAACTCAAAAATTATATTCTTTAAAATATACCATCCATGAGGATCAGTGAAGACATTCTTGAACCATTCTTGAAAAACTGGAGGATGTCGCGGCAGCAATTCTTCTTCAAATATCCGGAGTTTTTTCACAAGGGGGTCTTTGCATGAGCACATAAGTTCTTTTAAGGTCCTATTGCTTGTATGCATACCTATAAAATATTTTTGTTTTGAAAATTGTTAATGTCACAACATAATTTGAAATTCATAAAAAAAAACATTCTCAGCCTTTAGCAAAAACAAAAGTTACAAAGTTTAATGAACACAGTAAAACTGACAAATTAAAAAAATAGGCTTCTGTTAATAATTGAAATAATTATTAGTAGTAGACAAAATCAAAAAAAAAATAATATCATAAAAGTGGACCAAACCTCGCAATAAAACATTAAACAAACTGATGATTTTATTAAGTAAAACAAATTATACAAAATTTTTTCTGATGTTCATATTTCTTTTATCAAATATGACCCATAATTAAACTTTTCCAAATACAAAATATCACTACACCCATCTAAAAATTAAATTATTTTTAATATTTTACATCTATTTTAATCACTGTTAATATAAATACCCTTTTGTTTATATATGTGCGTTAATATAGGCCTTAACCCAATCAATTTGGGCACCCATTCGATCAATCCACATTCTTCATTCAGTGGCAGTACATTATAAGTTCGTATATATAACCGCCTGCGTCTCGTCTCAGGCGCATCTTGTAGGAAACGATTGACCACACCGTTGAACTCCATCAAACGGAAATCCTTTCGTAAATCGTCGCGTGGCTTAAGCATTATAAAATATTTTTTGCCATCAGATCCTGCGAAGGTATCAAAAAGGTGATATGATATATCCAATGATCAATACACTTATATGAATATTTCGTGTTTAAGCGATATAAATCGCAATAAATATTAAAACACAGTATAATGTATAATAATGAAAAACAAAATAAAATAAAAGTCACAATAACATACCGGAAATCTATTTTAATCGACTTTTGAAGATAAATTGAAATTAACATACAATTCAATCACTACTTGTGAAGTTCTCCAAAAAAATTGAAAAATGGTTAATTTAGGAAACAATTTATTTCAAGAATAGAAATTTATACATTGAAAAAATTTGTTTATGTCGTAATATTTGTAACTTGTTTAAAATCACAAAAGCTATTTTCGGCTCTTATATTTCAAAAACTTACGGAATCATTAAGTTTTTCGTTGCACATGATATAAAAATCTTTTCTAAGATAAAATGGATAAAAATATTAATGGTGGAAAATAGATATATCATTACTTTGCTCATAATACTTATAATAATCATTCCCTCATTTATAATTTTCATGAGGGAATGATGGTGAGGGAATGACAAAAATTGAATATAATGAACAAAATGTGTAGTCAGAGAGAGAATGATTTTTAGAGATCAGTCAATTGATATTCTTCACCTAGGAACAAGAACACTAAAATCATGCGTGGTACATGTAGTTATAGTTCTATAGTGTTTGTGGAAAAATAATAAGCTGATATCATACTGTTCATATCACATGTACCTAGTTATGGACACGATTTTCGATTTTTTTGAAGAACTTACCCACCTAATTTCAAAAATTATTGAATTAAAAGAAGATCACAATTTCCATATAAAGCTATGAAGAAAATAATGATGTAGATACCTTTTAGAGTAACTTTTCTAGGTTTTTGCAAGGACAATAATATCTGCACTTCTTCCTCTATACCTGCTATATACACTGACGGTTCAGAAGATATATCAAAATCCATTCTTTCTTGTCTTGCAGCTTTGGATGGTAAGACTATTTTGCAGAACTCTTGAAAAGGCATCATTATATGGCTAAAATTTTCACTTGCCAATAGTCGTGGAAGCGCTCGCACTAGGCTTGAAACTGTAGTAATCTAACAAATCATTGAACAACCACATTAATAAAAATATAAATAGGTTATTCCAAAATAACATTATTTTCTCATTCATAGCATTACATGAAATCAAAACTCCAATACATTATGTGAAATCACTTTTCAGCAGTTATGAAATCATTCAAAGGAGTTGTTTCACGAATGAATGGAGATTCGGCCAGCACCTTGTACTTAACTAATTTCAAAACGCCATTATTAAACTACATTGTTTTGACTATCATTTTGGTGTATTTTAGCTTAGTTTTCTTTTTGTACTAAACTAATGAACACATAATTATTGGCAACATTAATTTAAAAAATAAAGACGGAGTCAATGACGCAATAAACATTCACGGGTAAGCATGTTTGGCGGACATATGGGGATAGAGTCGTACGAGCCAAAAAGAAGATAGCAATGCATTTTTTTTTCTTGTATGACTGCATCCTTTTCTGACCGCCGGACATGCTCATCTGTGAATATAGAATTTATGTTGATTGAAGCATATTGAAGTTTCAAGGAATGTTCGAAATCTTAACTATAAGACTCAATATATTCAACAAAAAAAAGGACATAAAAAGCAAGTACTTATATATTTTTAACTTATAAAGTAATCAGGGATAATAAGATTTTAGAAATATTATTTTGTTATTAAGTTATCTCTTATGGTACATTTTGTTTATAAGTAATAACTTTCAAAATGAACATATTTATAAACAATCTTTTTGTGCAAAAAAAATACTTAGAATAATGCAATGTTATATTTTGCTAATAATCTACCGGTTTTTAATCGATTTTATAAGACAGGTACAAAGTGCAAGCCAGATGTGAAACATCTTCTTTAACACCTTCAACGCGTAATGACATTCGACATTAAAATAAATAGTAAATTGACCAAGTTTATAGCAATAGTGGTGCAGATAAAGATTGTCATTTTAAGTCTCATCTCTTCGATGCATAAAATGAAACTAAGTTAAAGATAAGGGTGAACCTTATCAGTAAATAATATTTATAAATAATTCCTAATCCTCTATTAAACCAACTGTAGATGACGCATTTAATAAGAGATGTGTTTTTTTTGCAATAAACAACCACGTACTTTCAACAAACAACAAAAACTAATTAACAAACTAGATTCAAAAATGTTAGAAATTACAATAAAACTCACAGAAACATTATTGGGGACAGACTTATTACAAAGTTCGATTAATTTCTCGGCGAGCTGAGTAAAATCATTCTTGAGTTTCACCAAGTTGGGTATTTTCAACCTATGATCATCTAAGACGGCGTTGCACCGATTGACTCGCTGCGGATAACTGGACTTGATTACACACATCATCATCCAAAGGGCGTGGTGCGGATAAGCCATTATCAACTTAACCAATATATCTTTTAATTGAGCATATACCTGTTAAATAAAAGTATGTCTTAATAAATCATCTAAAATAATCAAGATGTGTTTTTATTAGTTATTGAATATTTTTTAGGTGAAATCATGATTTTTAAAAGATAATTATCATTATTTACTAGAAACTTTACTAACGTACCAGACACTAATAAAAGGTTCCATGTTTTTATTAGTAATCCTTTTCCAGAACCTCTTTAACAATGTCTAAGATAAAAACATATTATTAAATAATATAACTACAACATTATTAACCAATATAACTACGATATAGGTACTCAATAATTCACTATTATTTTTGTTTCATTCCAGTTTAACTTTATATAGTGTAAAAGTATTGCTCCAAATAATAAATCCAATCTAGATAAATGGCCCATAAAAGAGAGTGCATAGAGAAAATGATGAGTTGTAATGACCCATAAAGACGATAGCAAATGTTTATGATCAGTTTTTTGTGCTCACATTATTTATATAAAAGACGATGGCGTTGTGGCTGGTGTAATTCAACATATTAGCTGACTCTATTTATGAATATTGATGGCAGTGTATATGACACTATTTTTGTGATTTTTGTGATTTTCGTCTATCTAATCATTTCATGTGTTTGCAATCGCCGTTGTTGTTGTCGTTGTTATTGTATCAGTAATTTACATAGCTTAAAAGTCCATATGCCTTAGTCAATAAAATAAATAAATGTGATTGTTTTGATTATAGCCTACTTGTTGAAAAGTCACAAAACAAAAATCACATACCTCGTTAATAGGATGACAGATCCTTGAGACAATTTGTGAGAAAGCTGGTAAATACAAATAAACAGGAAGCCTCTCGGAAAAAGATCGTATAATGTCTGTCATTTGCGCTTGGACCAATTTGCTGTTCATATCTGCTTTGTCGACTTCCATATCCAACCTTAAAAACACATTACTTCAAGTAGCAAACCCTTTCAAAAGCCAATATTATTAATTAAAATTCTATATGGTTGTTTTATATGAAAGTTATTTTTAATTTGTATACAACTAATTCAAAATCATAGTATATATATATATATATATATAAATTTAAAAATCATGATAATCTTTTCAAAAAATAACATTCATGGCAAATACCAAAAACAGTGGAAATAAAAATGGAAACAAGAAATATTCACAAAAAGATATCAATAATAATAAATAATATTCATGAAAATGATTAAAACTGTATTAGAAAATCGAACAGGATCTATGGTACACAAAAAAGTATTGTTATTGAAATGTGTTAATAAAAGAACAATTTATTTAATGTATTTAGATGAATACATGTCATTAGGTAACATAATAAGACATTCATTTTCTGTCTTTATCAATACAGTATGAGTGCTGATTGATTTCATAATGCAACGCTTATCATTTTCACCCGCGCAATTAATTGTATACACTATTTCCAATATTCAAATATTCAAAGAAAACCTACCAAATAGACAGCATACGTGGCATGCTCTGATACAGGTACTTGTGACCATACAATAACGCCTTGCCGTAACTGTTGAGAGCATTTATTCGCCGAGACCAAATCACTGGTGCACCATCACCGCCACTCGCTTTCTCATAATAAGCTCCAAGACACACACCTACAGAAAGTAATATTCACTATCACTTTTATTCATATATAAAAAGTTACATTGAGTAGGATTTCTTTATATATTTTTTTCTATTTCGTTAGAATTAGTTTCGCAATGATGTCTGAACCATTTCGTTTTGATTCAGTGATATGCATAATTTTTATGGACATGTCTTATGTATCTAAAATAATGCCCAAAGCACTAAAATTACCAAGCTCTTCTCCCACGCTGGGAACGCATTGACAGCCTCTTTGTAACAGGCTATATTATCATCCACATCCAGTCTAGTTGTGACGTCATTATATTTTGCATTTAGTAATTTCGCTTTGGCACATATTTTTCTGCAAATATTAAAAAAATAACCATACTTTATAAAAATATCCTTAAATTTAAACAAATTTTGTAGAATTGACAATATTAATTTCTTGATTTGATGAGAACGGAAAAAACAAATTATATTAAGTCTCTAGTGCCTTATGCCTTCCTGAAAATATACATATATTACTATACATTATGTGTGTATATTACCATTATGTAAACATAGCTTAATAGAAGAGGAACATTTATTCCTTGCTAATATCTTAAACTGTTAAAAATAGTTGAGGTTAGAATTTAATTATGTTCAAAGAAGCACCAAATAACATCATGTGTATTATTATGTAAAAAAAATTTTTTTTTTTTCACAAACATGTTAAAAAAATGTTTGTTGAACTTAAAACTATCGACAGCGCAACATGTATACAACTCAATGTAAACTTTTTTGGAATTCTTGGTAGTACAGTACTATAATAGAATTATAATGGAGTAAGTATAATTTTTCAAAAATTATCATTAAACATTTATTTTTTGCACATTTCTTACTTTTCGTCATTTGTCATTGTGTTAGTATCTGGATAAGAATCATCAAGAGCTCTCTTCAAAGTCGTAAAAGCTTGGTCTTGTAATCCCCGAGCCCAGTATATTTTAGCTTTCTCTATAAATAGCTGCACAGGCCGGTATTGTTCAGCATTTAAAATATACATATTTGCCTGAAGTTCAAAAAAAATAACATTGAGATCTATTATACACTACCAATACAAGAATTCTCAATCAAACATTTATTAACAATACTAAGATATTAAATCAAGACTACACTAGATACATAAAGTAAAATTAATATTTTCATATTATAGAGTTACTCTTTTTAAGTAAGAAATAGTACAATAAAAACAGATAAAAGTTTATACTTTCAGTGATTACCACCACTCTCCATGGTGTGGGAGGTGACATCTATCAAAGTGATTTGGTGCTTAAATACAAGAATCAATAGCATTTGTTATATAAAGTTTTACATAATCATATTGTATATAAATATTAATAAGTCTTTATGTTACAACACAACGGCGACTTGCACCAAAAGCAAAAATGTAATTTGTAAACATAAACCATAAAATTTTACAGATTGTCCATACATTATCTGTCAAATATTATAGATTACTTTTATAAATTATGTTTTTACTTTTTGGTGCAACCCACAGCTAAAATAAAGTATTTAAAGTAATGTTATGATATGATGTAACTTAATATAATGAAATATAATTCAGTTCATATTTTTCAATAAATAACAGGTATCATATTATAATTCTAGCGGTCTAGCGGTATAGGTACATATATTATAATTTAGAATTTATTATTCTTTATCTTTTTTCTTTCCTTTTTATTATCTTTTTTTTTATTCAAATGTACCCCCGGATTCGCACCCATGAACATAGATTGGAATGAATTCCTTCATCTTCTATATCGGCTGATTTTACTGTCAATTTTGATCGAAATCACAGTCATATTCTCAAAATTAATTCTGTTCCACTGCCGGGTCCAATCCCTGTCTCGCTTTCGATTCCAATGCCGGTCTCGATACCGATCTTGGTCCTCCCTTGGGCATTAATGGTAGTAATAACGAATTACGATTTACACTGGAACATACAGCAAAACGACAACGAAATGTATAAATACCAGTATTATTGATATGTATACATTTTCTACATAAAAGGTAATGTTGTTATGTATAATATAATATAATTTTATTAAATTAATCTTATATCCTGTTTGAGAACATAATATACTTCTATGCAAAATTTGATTACAATCCGTCTAGCCGACAATATAAAACAAATGTCTATACAAACATACTTTTTCATTTCTTAAGTTGTAAATGGCCTATAACATCTACAAACGATTCTACGTCGAATGGTCATTTGTCCTCATTAGAATCCGTCCAGCCGTCAGCGTATGACAAATATCCATACTAAAATATTTTTACATTTTTTTATAATATTAATAGCCTATAACCATCTACAAATCATTCCGTATCGAATGGTCATAATTCCATGTCGATACATTCAATAATGTAAAATTTATTGAACGTCAAAGAAGCAATATTTTCATTATACATAGATGACATAATAGTTTGTGGATAACACTAACAAAACAATTTGTTCAGAGCACAGATCTATCAAAAAGAGAAGATGCACAGTTGCATACTCCATGGACGGCGAAAAATAGCTCAAAGTGTATATTTTGTCTCTGTCTCAAATTTGAAAATACCAATTTGCAGTGCCAAAAAAAAAGGAAGGAATATTATTTATCATCTGAAATTTCAACCGAAATATCATAATATAAGGTTTATTTTTAAATGAAAAAAGAAAAAGTAACGATTATTTTGTTATTGGAAGATAGTAAGTCATATTTTTTACAACTTACACGTGCTGTTCTAAAACAAGACATCAGTGGAATGGTTGAATATTATTCAAAATTTTTATTTGTTTTTTGGCTGAATGTATGAGAAAAAATAAAAGTATATTTTTCTTTATAATAAAGCTCAATGTAGTAGTCACCTAAAATTAAAATTAATATAAATCTTTAATTTAATAATATTGGTGAAAATATACATGAAAGGACTTGATAATTTCTAAAGTGTATAGATTATAGTAACATAAAACATTGATTTTATATAATAAAATAACTGTATTTCAGTTAGGAATGTGTTTTTCAACTATGTCATAACATCTAAAATAAAAGATCAGGTACCTGCTGTATATTTCCAGCTTTTCGTGCGTGCTTGGCACTTTCCAGCCAAAGATTGCCAATGTGTGTCTTTAAAGCTGCAACTGCATTTGGATGACTGGATCCAAGCAACTCCTAATATAAAATTAGAATTTTATAAGATAAAATGTACCATCACAAACTACGAAGGCAGATTAAAAAGTAATTTCTTTTGACCATACATAATGCAAAAATGATACTGGCTATTATATGATTCTATTTTTGTTAATTCTTTTGCACGACTCATAATGCGAAGCATTAAGAAGTGCTCTACGAACGAATAATTTTTTTTCCTCAATTTCGTAACTTTTTTCATCAATAACACGATTAATAATTCATGTAATTTTATTAACCTGTGCACTATTTGATAGATAATTTAATGAAGATTAATTCTATCACTGGTTCAAATCGATTTAACATAATACAATTAGAAAAAACTATCAAAATAGTCAAAAGAAATTTCCTGTCAATCAACACTTTTTTCGTTCCGGACACGATAGCGAGCGTAAAATTCACTAATTTGATCCATTTTTTAATAGCTTGAGATCCACTGTCCGGAGATTGGTATTGAAAATGGTTAACTTGATTTGTGTCGTTTAATAGTTATTAACAAAAAACGAATGAACATTATGAGTCGTGCACTTTTGGATTTTCCAAATATATTCTTGAGAATACTAACATTGATTTGTTTATCGTATTTGATTTTTATTGATGTATAATATTTTTAACATGTCCCAAAGAAAAATATATATATTAAAAATTTAACATCAAGCAGTAATTAAATTTCTCACTGAAGAGGAAAATACGGCATCAGAAGCCAGACAACATATGTTAACACAGTTCCGGTTGTTCCTCCGATCAGTCGCCTTCGGTCCTGTCCCCTGGACCACTCGTTTTAGTATGTTACTGCGTGGCAGTGTTCCTTCGAGCCGCGTTCCGTAGTGTCGGGCTCCGCGCGTGTATGAGTGTGTGTGGTGCCGCGCAACTGTATATCTCGCGGCGGCAGTCAAACTACGTGCGTCCGTCCCGGTGATATACTCCGGTGACCTCACCGTCTGCACGCCGAGCCCGCTCACGGTTTCTGCGCCTAAAAAGCGCTCCCGCAGGTTCACACTCCAGATACCGATCGCTATTTTAGTCATTTCGCGTGTTTACACGCTAAAGTAGTTTGCCATTGACTACGTAAGGGCGACCGTATGTTGACCAGCAGCGGCCTTTGAGGACAGGCTCGCTCAGCGTCACGATTAGCGATCAAACTCCATTATTGATGGTCAATCCAATTCGAAATTTATTCAATAATGTTAAGTTACGTCTTCACGTAACAGTTATAGGTCATTTTGTGAATTTTAACTTTAAATTCAGTAATTTAAGGGCCTAAAGCCCTCAACCGGAACCGTTAGATTTATAACCACCTTTCGCGGTTTTTTGCCACCCCATTCATTACACGTTTTATAAGCGTCGTCTATTATTATATCTATTACACTGTTAATAGGTAGTTTAGCTATTTTTGCTTCTTCCCGGGACAACACCGTCACCTATGATGTTATTCGTCATAGTAACCCGGAAGGGTTTCCTGACCTTCGTATCGTTGGCATTCCCTGTGCTTTCTGGCCGCTTAAATGAAGTCTGAAAAGCCTACGGCCTAAAGGCAGGCGCCTTAATGCTTCAGGGGGTTTTTAGTCCGTGAGAGTCGGACACACCCCATGCGACCGGGCGCGCGGATACCCATAATACGTTTTTGCCGCCCTTCCCCCTCACACGAGGAGAAATACAAAAAAAAAAATATGTTAACTCAATTCGGTGATTTTTACCTACTGACTAACCATGAAAATTTCGAAGACAACCCCAAAGTGGGCAATGTGTTTCGGCCGTTAACGAAGTTAGAAGACCATCGAGTCCAACAGGAAGATATTATTTATTTTTGCCTTTTGCATTAATTTATCACAAACTTTATTTCTAAAATGTATATAAAAAAATTAAATGAAACGATAAAATACGCATCTAATAATTCCAATCATGTAACAACACAAACCGACAACGATTATATGTTTTACACATTTCCAAGTCACAGTCCCGCTTTTCCTTCAAAAATTTCCCCACGCACCGAACCTAGGTAGACGTGTTTCTAACATTATAGACATTATTTATTATACAGACAAATAGATGGTAAAGGTATTAAGAAATTCAACAATGCTTGACAGTAAGAATAAATATAATAACAATAGAAATACCATGTGTAAACTTCAATTTCTTTAATTTCATCAAGTTATAATATAATCAAAAAATAAATACTAAAGTCAATAAATATGTACCACAAATTAATCAAATTAAAAATGACAAATCATTTTAGTGTACAATATTACATTAATAAATAACAATTACCTGCATTTGTTGCAGAAGAATCCTCCGACAACGCAAGACCGGCTCAACAGTACGTACATCAGACTGTACGATGGACAAACGATGACGCCATTCCTCCAATAGATCACTCAGTATCATAGAACCTGATTGTGCCTCATTTTTAGGAAGACCTTTCAATCTGAAAACAATATTTTAAGATGGTTTTATTGGGTTTTTGTTACTATAACCGAGCCGCATGAGAACATGTGCCTACAATCTATTAATTTCTGATTAAGGTACTAGGATTCTGATCTTCCCATGGTGGCTCAGTTTAACTTGGACACTTAATGGCTGTTGTTACTTATTCAGTAAAGTCAGACTTAACTAATTAGCCAATTTATCTGTGGTGAAAATCAAACTTACATTCAGGCCCTACTGCTTTATGATGACTATATATTATTATCTAACATACAAATGGTTTAAAATTAAACTGAAACATTTAAGTATCCATTTTCTAATATTGCATATTGTTTTTGAGAAGTAGGCAGATTCATAGAGCAATATTTGAAAAAAATTGTCGGTATCATCTATAAACACAAAACTAAATTAATAATATTGACTTCTATGCACAATGTATTGACAGATCAAAATTTTTTTTATAATTAATTATACTCTTTACAATGTTAAAGTGTTAAGTTGTTATAAGGTCTTATCGTTAAATCATTTTTCTATATAATTATGATTCCTAAAACCTACCATTCAAGGGCGAGCATGTCTAGAGGACAGATAATAATAGAGCCATTCGAGTGAGAATGAAGTGAGCAGTACAGTCTATCTTTTCCATAACTGCATTCCATTCTATCCGTCGGTCATGCTCGCCCATGAACGCCAGGCTTGAATCACAACTCAAAGTATTAATTTTGTGATTGGCATGTGCACTATTATAAAAAAAAAAATTGCAAAATGAAATGTAAATACAAATTCACTACTAAAAAATCATTTCTTTTTATACCATGCGAGCACACTGATAGTGAAAATAACATTTTTCTAAACAGATATGTAAAATTAACAGATTGTTTTTCAAATATCTACATATATTAAAAGTAATAGAAGCATACACAATACCACATTATGCAGTTTTTATTGTACTCATTCTGAAAATCTAATTTATAGCTTTTAGATTAAATTGTATTTGAAACAAAATGTTAAAATTAAATAAACAAATATCAAAATAACCCTACAAGTTCAGTTTTTATAGTTTCATAATCAAAGACAGAGAAACCATATAGATTATCCTATGATGGCCTGTAACTCTCAGCCATACAATTTTACCACTTTTCAATAATTTGTAAAGAAATTGTACAGTAAAATAAGAGTGATTTTTTTTTCACATGCTCTAGTGTGTGTAATCCCATTGGAGAGGTATTTTCATATCCATCAAACATTCATATGTAAATTTTCCTCTCAAGTGTGTATTTTGTGGTCTTACAATCTAGTAATCTCCTTGCTGACTTGTGACCTTACATTGTTAACGCCCACGTTTCACTTTAAAACCCTCTATTTTATAAATTTGAAAAAAGAATATAGAAATATATAGAGCTTTATAAACAAATTTAAAGAAAAATATTTTTAAACAAATTTTTTTATGTTTTTTAGAGAGTCAACATTTTCAGATGTTGACAGCAACAATCTAATCATCGGCGCATATGAACATGTACATGCATTTTAATACAATATGTACACACACCATTCAATGAAATATTAGTGCTATACACTATTTAAGACTAAATTTTTCCCATGTATAAGGATTGACATGAAACCCGTTTGATTCAAACATAGTGTAATTGTACATTTCATGTCATTTCATTCATTGGTAAGGAGTCTGAATCTTAACTTGGCTGGTTTTTTTAGTATAACACAACACAAAAAGACACAACTTTTCAAATCTAAGAAATATATATAAAGCATATACTTTGAAACTAACAAAAGATATTTTAAGCACACTACATGTATAATTTGTGAATTATATTAAGTTCCTTACCTCACAAAAACTTCTTCTGCTAAAGATGCCTCTTTAATGATATGCAATCCTAATACGCTCTGGTACCCACTATGCAAAACATTCTCACAGTCGCCTTCGCCTTCTAATTTGGCTAAAAGTTTCTTCATGCCTTCTTCACAAGTTCTTTCAAACTCTTCATGATTTTGACTTCTGAACGATAATAGGATTCGACCCATGATCAAACCCCAATTTTCTCTAGATGGTGGCTGTAAATTAGGAAATATTATTTTTCCAAATAAGATAAATATACAAATAGTTTGTTACTTATCCCAAATTTAAAATATTTTAGAAAATAAATTAACAGTTAAGAGATTTAACATTTGTTGGTGTTGTGTCATAGTAAAAAACAATATAAAACATTTGGTAAAACCAAATATGCACGCCCTAAGCGCTCATGCCATACGTATGTTATTTAAATTAGTGGTTTATGATTACTTATGAGCTTTTCACCAAAAGTCCTCATTTTTATTTTTGATTTTCAAATAGTTTTATAGCAAACTTAAATCGAAAAAGGATAGGTAAATTTTTCATATTTATTAGACATCAGAATGCAAAATTATATGTGTAGTTTAATGCATGATTTTTTTCACTTTTAACAAGAATGTTTTATATTACTATAGGCATCTCTTGGCAATTACAAGAATAAACAACTTCAGCTCAATTCATTTTTGTTTGGCAATCACAAAAATAAATTGAGCTGTAGTTGTTTATTTATGTGATTGCCAACAGATGGCGGTAGTAATATAAAACATTCATCTCAACCTCTATTTTAGATATTTAAGCGAAATGGCAGATCAAAATATGCATAACTGCCAGTTAATAAATTCTATTACAGCTAATCGGTACTATATCAAGCTGTGATTTTCAGTACAGATCTTCCCGATCGATTAGTGATTAGATTGAAAAAGAAATGAAGTTCAAAAGTTAAATAGTTTTTTAACTATCGTGGTCACACCCAGTGTAGACGAGATTTTCAGGTGACAGTAGAAGCATACTTACGCTCGCGCTTAAGGCATGCAAAAGATAATATTATGATAACAACTAATTCCACCTATTAGGAAATTTAATTATGCATAGCATTAACATCAATTACAAAATTATATAGATACTTACTATTGGTTTATTGACAATTTCTTGTAACTGATCAAAGTTCCCTAGTCTCCATAAAGGTTCAGCTGCCAACTCTGACATACCATCAACATTGGAATCATGACTACTCAATAACTGGTAGGCTGTGTATGGCTGATCTAAACCTAGATAACAATCTACCATACCCTGAAATAATATAAAGAAACAAAATAACATTAATTAAATAAACGAAAAATTACATATACACCTGTTATTAAACAAAGTTGACATAACGATAATTGTATATGAGTCATACTAGGGCATTTATCCTATTATAATAACCTAATTCCATAATTAAAGCAATTTTAATTAAACTCAATATAATATAAATTTGATACTGGTTCCTGTTTTAGTAATTGAGGTTAATAACACATATTGTTATATATGTATATGCCAACTACAAATTGAATATTAACCAACTATATAATCAAACTTTAAGTCAATAGAACCTTAGTTAGAAATAGATGATTTTTATTTATTTATAGATCTAGTTGGCCAATGGCCAAAAGGTTTTCTGTATTTTCATAGATCTGGAAAAAGCTTATAGTAGAGCGAAAATAAATGATCTTTGGAGAACCCTATCCATGCATGGTGTAAGTAGCGGATTGAGACAGGCACTGCATTGCCTATGCTTGTGTTATAATGCCCCAGAAGATTGCATTATAATAAATGTAGCCCCAGTGCTTGCGTTATAATAAATGGGCATACACTGACTGGTCTGACATTCGCAGGGGTGTCAGATAGGGATGCGTAGCTTCACCGTGGCTATTCAACCTATCCATGAATAGTATTCATGGATAGCTGTCTATTAAATGCTTCTTGTACGCCGACGACCAAGTAATCCTTGCGCCGTCGGCATGCGGGCTACAGGAGATCGTCAATAAAATTAATGATTCTGTTAAAAAAGGGGTATAAAAATGAATGTCGGTAAGACTAATGCGATGGTGTTTGAAAGGGGCGAAACCACAACTGATTGCGATATACTTACAGAAGGTTAGAAAATCAAATGAATGAAAGAGTTTGTATACTTTGGTAGTTTATTTACAAATGATGGTAAACGTGATAGAGATATCGAAAAGAGAGTGAATTCGGGAAATAAATGAATGGGGCCTTGTTTGCTATTATGAATAGAAAAAACAAGCACCTTTGGTCCTGATCCCTACAGTTATGTATAGTAGTGAAAGCTGGGTATGGCAGAAGAAAAATGAAACTAGGATCAATGCAGTGGCAATGCTTTCACTACATAGTATATGCGGAGTGTCTCGGAAAGATAAATCTAGAAACAGTGATGATAGAGAGTGGTATAGTTTGAAGTAAGATGTAGTGTCTAGAGTAGAAAGAAGTATGTTGCAGTTGTTTGGCCATCTGGAAAGGATGAATGAAAGTAGACTGACAAAACAAATCTATGTAGCGAATGTGTGTGATGGAAAGGTCGACAAGGGAATGTCCTAGAAAAATCTATGCAGACCATATTGGTGGAGTATTAAAAAAGGGCCAAATTTTAAGCACCCAAAACCGACAAGCTTGCATGGAAAAATTGATGAATGTCAGTGAGGCAAAAGAGATACGCAAAGATCGTACTATGTGGACATATCAAAAAAGTGGCAACAATGTTCATCAATATTGTGAGACGTAATGTAAAATTGGAGAAACGATTAATTTTACTTTAAATATGTACATTTTGAAAACCCTCATGCATTTACTTTAAAATAATGGTGGTAAAGACGTGAAGACAATAGGAAAAGATTAATTCCACCTTTTATTTATTGGCGATGTCAAAGTTTAATAAAACTTTACGCAATACATATACAAGGTCGGGGAATAAGTTTTTTCGTATTTTATATACAAATTTAAAATAATCGTTCATCATATCTTATTTACATTTAAGTATAATATATATTATTTTGTTCAACAACTTGTTACCATTTTGTAGGTAGTGACATAATCCCATTGCTGTAGAATTTTTTGAACTTCTGATCAAAAAACTACAGGTAGTTTTGACAGTCCTTTTTTATGTTAACCTAATACTACCTAAAGAATTCTGAAATACCGAAACATGTGAAAATCTGAGGGTGCAAGATCAGGGCTATATGGTGGACGCATTGATACTTCCCAACCAAACTCTCTCAATATTTGCTGAGTGGCTAAAAGTGTGTATGGTCTGGAATTATCATGGTGAAAAACCACACCCTGTTAACCAATTCCAGCCATGTTTTTCTCAGTAGAGTATCTTGTTTGAGTCTCATCAAGTAGACTTAATCCGAGGTTCGTTATAGTCTGTGGAGCTAGCTTGCCTTTTAACCATAATCTTTTTCGCACATTCTTGTCGTAGACAATATATTTTTCATCACCAGTGATAAGTCTACTCAAAAACGTTTAGGTTTCATTACGTTTCAATAGAAAATCGCACATGAATACACAATTCATTAGATTTCTTTCAGTGAGCTCATGTGAGACCCAAGCATTGAAGTTTTTTGCATATCCAGCTTTTTTCAAATTAGTCAAAACTGTTTTGTGGCCAATCCCCAGCTCTTCAGTTATGTCGTAAGAACTAATATGCCGATCTTGCTGTACTTTTTCCAAAATGACACCGACTTTATCCGTAACAGGTCGACTAGAGAGGGTTCATTTTGGTTGACATCAAAATTATCGGACTGAAAACACTTGAACCAGTTTTGTGCTACTTTTACTGACACTGCATTAGATCCCTAAAAAGGTCACAAATTTTTCTTCGAAACATGTGTCGCATTTTTTCCTTTTTTATAAGAATACAATTTCAAATAAAACTTCAAAATGTATTGAATTTCTACATTAGATTCACTCATTTTGGTGGACAGAAAAATAATAGCAAAATGTCGGGGCACCGTTTTTATTATTTTGTTTTTAATGTCATATATTTAATAGTATCAAAACTAGCCAGATACAAATAGCACAACCAAAGAGATTTTACTGCAACTTTTACATATATGTAGAATATGAAAAAACTTGTGCCCCAACCTAATAAATAAGGATAACACAAGGTTCTATTGGTCGCCAGATTCAAACTCTTTTGTATGAAATGATAGAAATATTTGACAAGTCCAGACATCAAACTAATATTATTTTGATTTTGTTACTTTATACATGCTTAATATTTGACCGAAAAATTTTAAGTTAAATAACAAGGTTACCAATGTGAGAACTGCTGATGAGACATATTTTAAAATGTTACGTATGGACATTTGACATCGTATGTCAAATGTAAACTTTTGACATTAAAATTATCAAAAATAAATATATGAAGTCTTACTTGCATACTATTTTTGTCCAACAATCCTTCCTGAGCCAGACGCTCATAACACAAAGCGGCATCTTGCAGCCGGCCAGTTACAACTTGCACCAATATAAGCTCATTGAGAGATGGTTCAGATCGTTTTATAGATAACACACCTAATAATATCAAAACCAATAACATTATGACTAAATAAAGTGGCTGTTAAATTAAGATCTTATATGTGCTGTCATTTACAGTTTGTTGTTAATAACAAATAAAACTTAAATACACTTTAAGATTTGGAATTTAAGCTTACCAGCTACAGAATCGGGTTCATCTAATAAAGCATATATCTCAGTCAGCAATGATAAATGTTCTTGCATTTCATCTTTGTACTCTTCCATATACAATTCTAAGTATTGTAACGCTCTTTCGAATTCTCCACAAACAATATTGCCTCGAATCACCACTAATTTATTAAATTTACTCAAGAAAGCCTTGATAGTCCTTTAAAGCAGAAACAATGATTTTAAGCAAATGAATATTATAAAAATAAATACTGCAAATACTAACTTATAATTTTCATTTTGTAGTGGATTTTGTTTGTTGTTAAACCACTCAGCCAGCCAACGATTTAAAAAATCAAGTAAATTGTACACTGTTTTACAGCATTTCACCTGAAAAAAAATGTGTTTGTTTATCAATAGCATCTGATAAACTAATATTTTATTAAACAAGAGTTTACTTGGCTACAATCTTCATGCGAAAAACTTGAATTGGTGGTCAATCTGATATCACGTATAAATCTGTATTTGGATTTCTCTACTGTTGCCCCAAAATTGCTTTCGAAACTACCTGTCAAAAAAAAAATAAATGATGTGTATTTGTATTGAAAATAATGTATGTAAATTATGCCTAATCATTAAAATATCTTCAAATTGAGAAAAAAACGCCATTACTTAAAACTGCAATAATCTCCTCTTGAACAGATTGTGTATTCGTTTTGGATATTACAGTATGCAACAGTACATAGGGCATAAACAATAGCAGAGTCTTTAAATCCCTTCTCATGCTAGGGTAGACAATACGCAATAGCTCCTTTATATTTTCTGATTCAATTAATGAGATTAAAGTACCCGTCCAGCTAAAAAAAAAAATAGTTTAATACAAAGAAAATACATTTTAATCAAATAATAATTATTGGTGTAAAATTATTGTTAAAGTACCTTTATAAACAGAGAAAATTGTAGAGAAGGGTATGAAGATTTTTTGTGGCTTTTTCCAATCTATTTTCATTTCATTACAAAATTATGTTTTCATTTATATAAATATATATATATCAATATACAGTATAAAGAAATTACATATTATATATACTATGGTATATAAAGAAAACAAAGTAGTGTATTGCTATTCGTTTACATATTGTATAAATGCAGTTATCATTTCCAAACTACAGGCAATTATAATACTAAACAGATATTCATCAATCATAATACTAAACACACTAAATCTAGTTTACTTTATGGTAATCACCTGTGAGCCCACTCTAAGAATGAAGTTCCACATGCAGATCCAAATATAGGATGAGGCTTTTTCGTTTGCTGCGGCGTCATCAAAGTATATCTAAAAGATAAAACATACATATTGTCAAAATAAACTATGTGAATAATATCTTGTGATACAATTTATTATGTTTAATTCAAGTGTTTTCATAAGCAAAAGTACCCAAGCGCTTTATATTTTTCGTCGTCGAAAGCCGTTTCGACCTTAATCTCACTTCTGATATCGCTGGACAATACAATAAAGTTCAGATTTTTGAAAACGGCACTACCATTTTTAAAAAACAAATAATGCAAGCGAGGCAATATGCTTCACCCGTGACGTTATGTTCGTGTTACGGAATGCCGTAGGTTTTTATATCGATCAAACTGTCCCGTGAGCACCGCGACGCCATCGAAAATAACACATTTTAGTCCGATTAAAAAAATCGTCTTCATTCAATCCATACCACCGGTAAGCCCGATGAAAAATTTTTTTATTACACCTACGCGATGCAAATTTTCCAAACATAGCACCTTTGGTGCAGCTTGTTCGTTTTTCGATTTGACACCTGGCAAAATATTAAAAAAAAACTTAAAGCTAGTGTATAGCTTTAGAGACACCTCCAAGGGAGTGTTTTATTGGGTAAAAATCCCACATAATCCGGTCTTTAAGTTGCGTGACAGGGTATCTTACGTCCCAGACTTTTATTTCCCGAGCATCGAAACATAAAAAGTACACCGTCAAGAGAACTGCATTATGCGGAATTCGAGGACACGCGATGTGGCCAAACAGACGCGTCACAAATTAAATATTCCAATAGAAGCTTCAGGTGAATTCTACAGTAAGACCTATTCGTAATGTGGTTTCAAGTATCATGGGTATTACCGAACTGATGAAGTCAAAGATAGTTCTAGATTTTTCAAATGTACCTAGATTAAAGTGTGCCTATGTTAAAACTTTGGCCCAAATTGTACATGAAAATATCACCAAGCTAGACGAGTTACTCTAGAAATCAAACCAGTCATCTTGTCCGTTCCAAACCTTATTATTTTTAAATTTATATCCTTACAGCACGATCGAGTGACATAATTTGATATTTTTCGCAAAACAACCATAACTAAGTTTATTTGACTTAATTTATTAGTGGCAAAATCTTTTGATAAAACTACAGTTATGATGCTGTTCAAGGAGTATAATCGCAAATCGAAAAACCATGTTCAGCCACCAGAACCCGGAAATGCCGCGATCCAAAAGGTTTAAGTGATGAGCATTCATCTTTATGGCATATACTCATATGATAATACACACTATTCCATTCGCTAACAATAAAAGATAATGTCATGCCAAAACCCACATTTCGATAGATAGATAAAACCTACACCCATTGCACGTAAAACCTGTGAATAATGATAGGCTTCCAATCTGTCATATTGAATTTAACTGTGAAATATAAATATGGACGAAATGTATGATTTCTGGCTACCCCATATTGGGAACAGTGTCGAGAAGCTAACATACATAATATATGATACCTAAATACACTAACCTAGAATTCAACAGTGGCTTGATGACATGTTGCATATTTTCAGGTAAACTGTTCCATAGATCTTTTTTGTCACTCGTTGGTGAGATGTTATATATTTTTAGCATTTCTTGTATTGTGAAAGCATAATAATCCATATTCTGCAAAAATAAAATTGTTATACTTAAGACCTATTCCACTAGCTTCTCTTAAGATCACTTCCAACTAAAGATCATCTTTAAAAATTATTTTGCATTCCACGTCCTCGTTTTAAAGATTGTTATGGCTACAACCCGTTAAAAAGAGAATGTGGAATGTGAAATCACTTTTAAAAGTGACTTTTTGGTAAAAGTAAGGTGGTGGAAGACGTCCTTAAAACAAAACAATAATAATATTAAAAAAATATCTGTAACTTCATGTGGTGCTATGATAAAAAGTTTTATATTTTCAATACTACATTTGAAAAGATTAAACGGTAAAACATTAAGAAAATTAAATCCATAAAAGCAAAAGAAAATGCACCAATATATAGTTGATTTACTTTCAAATTCATTGTGTCCTATCAATGTACATTTTTCTGAAAACTCTTCTATTAAATAAGATTATAAAATGATTAACTAAAAATTTATTTTCTTAACAATAAATTATAACATTTGATGAACATAATCATTGTTACAAAAAAAACCGGTCAAGAGCATATGCTCACTGAAGGGTTACTACACTGAAACCGTTACTTCAAAAAAAAACGCACTACAAATGAAAAAACTACGTTATTACACATTTCTTCATGATTCCCGCACAGAATAGGTATAAGCATTTTAATCGTCTATAACTAGAAAAACGTATAGGTATGTCGACTATTACTATTAAAGTAGTATAAGCTAAAGTGCTTCAGCAAAATAGCGCATCTTCATGGCACTTACGTCTTTTTGTTGAGAAGCGCAGTTTCTCGGCAATAACACAAAAACAGTAAGTACATCCGATCGTGTTCAAAATAATTTTAGTGGAAAGTATTTATTAAGCTTTACTTTCGTTTTTTTTTTCATATTTTTTGGACAAACGGTTTAGAAAATAGAGGGGAGAGACACAATTTCCGCAACTTTCGGAGCGATTATTTCCGAAATTATTCACGTAATCAGAAAAATTGCTTAGAAACCTGGAAAACATTTTTAAAAGAACTGTCAAAATATGTGCAATATGTTGATATTCGCTGAAAAACAGATTTTTCAACTTTTGTTATGTATAGAGTGATCCCACTAAAAATACATTTTTACTTTTGGTATTTAACTACCAAACTAAGTAAAGGCTTATACATATAAACGGCTTATACCTACCTATATTCTGAATTACATCAATATAAATTTTGTAGTTTTTGTAAAATGCCTTCTGATGGACGGACAGACGGACTAACATGACGAAACTATAAAGGTTCCGTTTTTGCCACTTTGGCTCGGAACCCTAAAAAAGGTTTATTTATTGTAATTGTATTATTATTAAAATGTGAAGAATATTTAATTGTAGCTAATTTTTAAGTAATTGTGAAGTAAATAACAAAAATGTACTTAAATGATTTTATTTTTTTTTACTACATTGCTTAGAAAAAATGAATTAGCACAATCATTGTTTCAAGTACCTTGCATATGACCTCAATAAACCTAATATTTATACAATATACTATCAATACTATTAACTACATTATACAACAAAATATAAGAGTTTTAATGAAACGGAAGTGCACATTCATTTCAATTACATAAGATCTTAATATCAAAAATTATTTGGTTTTTGTTTGGGCAACCATACTTCAATGTTTACTGTAACAAAAGAAAAATTGGGCACCCCATTTCCATGTAAAAGGACTCGATCAGACAAGACATGATCACTACACCAAGAATCTAGAAGAAGGGGCCATGATGACTTTAATTAGTATGCATAACTTTACATAGTAAAATGAAAAAGAAGAAAGCTGCAGATGAAGTACACCAACTTTCAGAAACAGACACTGATAGAACTGGTTCTGAAAGAATAGTAAACGTGTTTACTACTCTACTGAACAAAAGAGTAGCAAACACATATAGAAGAAAAAAAATAGAAAAGAAAAATTTATCCCTGACCATATTTATAATAGTTATTGACTTAATATCTATTTACCTATCTTGACTCCTGTTTCGGCCTAAATATTGCATGAATAGACTGAATATACACTTCCGTTACTCCTAATTCAAACTAGAACCTACACTCTCGTCATCTAATTACGCTCCCTTCGGTGTATCGGGTCCTGTACCTTTTAGTCATTGTGACTAACTGTAATATATATACAAATAATGAAACTGTATCTCAATAACCATTTAATGTCACATAATGTAAATATAACAGCAAAAAGAGGAAAAATGTATCTCTTAATTCATGATCCCCTCTACCATAGGGAAAGATTATAACTCTCCTAATAGCAAATTACACCTGAAACTACACACTCCAAAACATTAGTGTGCAATTTTGCGACATTATTAACACAAACAATACATCATGAACACAAACAATTAATTAAATTATTCATGAGCTTAATTTCTTACCTATAATTATAGGTAAGAAGTTTTATTATAATGAAATCAGTTTAGAGTAAAGGCAACTTTGGTATTATTAAATTATATAATTTTACAATGATTCTAGGACAATACAATGTCTGTAGGACATTGTAACATTAACTATAATGTAGGAACATTACTAAAGTATATTTCTTTTTATGTACATAGTATAAATTACTAGCAATATAACACTTTCGTTTCTCGTCTGGAATATTCATCTATTCAGCGTAGTTGTTTTTATAACATTACAAGTATAAAAAATACCGACCTCGGTGTACTTTTCATATTGAAATGCTCTAGCCAACTCAAGTAAAGCAGTGGCAGCAAAGCAATCGTCACTTATAGAGAATGCAAAGGGCGAGCGATCTGGTTGCACATACTGCCGTGGTAAATGACCGGCCTCTATCGCCCCCAACTGACCTAAACACGAACCACTAGCAAGGCTCACTAGAGGCTCTGGATCTTTACAACCTGAAATATTTTATTTTTAGTTCATGTTTGTCCACTCCTATAATTTAAAATACACATCTTCATTATATTTACCTAACAACAAACAATCAATAAGCTCTACCATGACAGGATCAATGTTTTTACCACCAAATATTGCCATATCTATTTCTGCTCTATTATTCTTTAAAAATTCATCCAAACAAGTAAATGCATATATTTTAACATTAGGTATGTCCTGGTGCAAACGTTGCAAATACCACTTTATTTTTTCTAAAAATCTGTTGGGCTGTGTTCTCTGCACATGTCTTTTAATCACAAGCTTAACTTTGTCTGATAGTTTAGAGTCTTCTAAAAAGAAAAGATCTGGTATGTGTGCACTTAATAAATTCTCATTTCTTAGTACTAGATATTGAAATATTTTATTTACTTCATGAGGAGCATATTGATAAACATCCAAGAGAGACACAGCTAAAGTCGCCAAAAACGGTCCAAGAGATATGGTATCAATGTTGTGAACAAAAGCACTCCAAGCTGATGATAAAATTTTGGGATATTCCTTACCCAGGGACAACCCAGACCGCAAACTAGCCAGTATTTTAAATCTTAATGGAGTTACATGCTTAGCACCCATTAGATTCATAATGTCTGGGAAACTTTGTAATGCTTTTCTTTTTCCTGATAGAGCACCTTTATTACGAACTAGTTTAGTATGGAAATATGCTAAAACACCTAGAAATTTGGGCTGTAGAAAGTCTGCAATTTCCGACACACTCATATTCGAGCTGACAATACAATTTGACAAATCTGGATCATGTCTTGCTAAATAACGACAACCATTTAAAACTTTCTCTGGATTACAACAATACTGCAATAATAATTCTGTTAAAATGACCCTGAAATGGCTTTTTATTAAGGCCAATATTGTCAATCCTGTCAGCTTTTCTATCATGTCAAAACATTTATTTGCTGTCTCATCTGATTCATGCAAATATAAGTAAGTATAAATGCGTGGAAACATTTTTGGTAGAAAAATGGAAATGTTGGAATCAATTAAAATTGCAAACTTTTGTATTAAAGGTGGCACATCAATTCTTCCAGCATACGAAATGAGATATGGTATAAAACTTCCCATTTGTTTCGCTATAAAATCTTTGTGGTTGACAAATCCAAATGCTGTTAACACCTTTGCAAAGGCACTCATGAAATCTTTGCCATTATACAAACTACAATCAATGAACAATTTACCAAAATGATCTTTGTATCTATAATACGTTTGCTGTAATGTATAATCATGACTTTCGCAAATTTCTCTCAAGTATACCACAGCCTTGGGTGATAAAAAGCATTGAGGATGCATAATAAAGTACACCAGCAATTTTGTACTGGGCAACAACACCCGATCATCTTTGCAGAGACCGAATTCATAAATGCAATCCAATACATGTTTTTGGTCATTTTTATTATTATTCAAAAGACTTCTTTTTGTTGACTGCACAAGTACACTAATGCTGGAATCTAAAATTTCTTCTTTTTGGCTAATTTCCAAGTTACTGTCAGCCTAAAATGATTTTTAAAATAATATAAATCTTATATGATACATTATCATTACTAAATTATAAATTTTATATACATTTGTTTATACTTACTGTAATGTTATTAATAAAAACTCTAAGAAATTTCAATGTAGCTGAATAAGGTAGTTCATTCAAAATGTCTAAAGTTATTTTATTATTGAATATTGTGTGATTTGAAAAATAGTATATTAGGTTCAAAAAATCACATGTTTCCATGTCGCAATATAGTTTTGGGTTTAGAAATTTGGCTAACAAACTTCTTTGACCTTGTAGTGTCAACTTGTTTGTTACGGTGTTGTTTTCAATGAATAGGACTATGTATTCTTTATTAATTTGGTCATAAAAGTCATTCTGATTTGTTGTGTGTTTGTCTTTATGACAGTTCAAACAAATCAAACTAATGATCATAGAGCTTTCAGAATAAAGAATATGACCAATGGCTTTAGTTGTCAGAACAATCGCATAGCTCCCTAATGTCATGCATACAATAGGTGGGATACTAGAGCACATTTTTTTCTGTATCTCTGTGTCTTTTGAAAGTAAAGCAGGCATGAGCAATTCTGCAATAAATTTACTTGACGAGTAAATCTTATTCAATAATAACCACGACCCTAGTGTTAACATCTGTAAATAAATAAAGTCATAATTAGCTTAAATCAAATAATTGCCTATTTGCCCACTCTCTTTTTTACTTACCTCCACCTTTGCGACACATGTTTGGTTATTTTTGATTTTGGAAAGAAAATTATGTATAAGATTGTTTTTTAAATCGGTCATTTTCTCTTTCATAAAAATGTTTTGAATCAATAAATGCTTTGCTATTATAAATGTGATTTCCTCGCTGTAATTCAAACTTTGTTTTGCAATTTTTTCCAGTGTTTCCATACAACTTAAACTTAATACGTAGTTTGATTCTTCTTGTGTCAAAGAATTAACCAATAATACAGTCGCTAGTAATATGTTCAAAACAACTGTCGTACACATCATATTCATTGACACTGTATATTTGTGTTTCTCCAATATTTTATTCAAGCTGTTCCATATAAAAATGGCAATATCTTTCGATAATAATGCAACGTCTGATGTTTCCATACTTCTTTTCTGCCATTCTTTGTACTGTATTGATGTGCTTATGAGAATTTTTAATGCTGCCTCACATCTTTTCATGTGATAAAGGCTAAATATTAAGAATTCATCATTATTCATAACAATACATGATTCCATGCATTTTATGACAGAAATAATTTCAGAGTAATAAAAATTCTCTCTTAAATGCAATATTGTCCTTTTAGTTTTTAAATGTTGTAAAATTTGTTCCACATAAAGCTGTGATAGAGCATTTATTTCATTAGCATCAAAATTAGACATTTTAATAATGTTTTTTGGCAGTTTCAAATGTCTACTCCATTTTAAACAATATACCTTAAGTTCCTTGCTAAAAACTTTAGTAGGATGTGAACTCAAAACTACAGAGCATATATTCATAAATGTTTCATGGTTTCTGTGTTCTATATAATGTTCCATCACTTCAAATAATTTTACTATTGAGATGTTAAAGTTTTCTAAACTTGTACTGTCTAGATCTTGAGTTTCACAGTATGTATGTAAAGAAGTAATCAATGCCTCTATACAACAAATCAACTCATTAATCACTTTTGGAAATGTATTACAAAATCTGGACAGTGCTACTTTATCATAATTAGAAATCAACCCATGAAAAAATTCAATAATAATTAACTTCACATTCAAATTATAGTTCTCGAGAGCATTAATAATTTTCATGAAAACTTCTTCATAGTGTGATCTGTTCACAGCCATAACCATCGCGTCCAATGGAATGCTTTCACTCAGGAGTTGCATAGTCGATTTTATTAAATTTTCACAATTTTCAATATTTGTAAGGCACACATATTTAGTTTCTAAATTCATATAAGATATTTTAATTATATGCGGTGTGAAATGTTCAAGAATAAGTACTTTATTTTCTGACAAACTATTACATTCATTACAATAGTCTAATAACTTGTCCAGAATTAAGAAATATTCTCTGTGCAAGTCGTTGTAAAATTTTGGTTTATATATATTCAGAACTGTCAACATTTTTATTTGTGCATCCTTACTTCGAACATGAATTCTGAAAAAAATAATAAAATAATATATCATACAGTTACATTACAATTTAGTACCTGGACCCTTATCATAATTTTTGTTTCATTATTTTATTATATAGATAATTAGTATGTTAGCCTTGTTTTGCTTCTGATGGCTTCACTATTTATCTTGTTTTTTTTTCTTACACTATAATAAAATGTTAATTACTTAATACATAAATAGCGTTAAATATTACCAGGTCATTACTAATATATTACCTAATGAAACAAATTAGGTAACTTAGTCAACACGTTACTGTGGTTTGAATATGCACCGATTCCTCAAATTTCTATACAACACTAAAATCCTCAAGAAAAGAGTCTGCATTGAGTATGGAAATAGAGGAAATGAAATTCCACATTGAAAGGAATCCCAAATTTTAATTTGGGAACGAATATAAAAGAATCATTTATATCCATACCCAAGCTGCAAAAACTAATTGTATAAAAGGTCACAGAATATTTTGTAATAAACTAGTTTTCGCCAAATAATATAAAACACTTAACAATGTTTATTTTATTCTGAAGTGACACATTCATATCTCTACTCAATGTCAAAATGAAATTGATAGAAATTAAACATTACAAATAAGTCTCATACAGCCTTTGTAACAGTGAACCAAGTCTCAAAACAGTAATATAATAGACAACTCCAATTTCAGCCTAAATCCATTACTGTTACAATGGATTCAGACTGAAATTAGAGTTATATGTGAACATAACTTAATTACACACCATGAATTTTTTTCTTTGCTTGCTTTGCTTTTGCCCTTTCAAATCATAAAGACAACTACCAACTACTTTAATACATAATTCTCTTGTATTAAAGCAGTATCCAAAACAAAAAATATCATTATTGTGTTCTAAAAGAATTGTTTTAGCAAACATATTGTTTGCGACCAAAAACTCCCTATTCACCCCAATGAGCCCACGGCGTGAACATATGAATTATTTTCATTACAGTCCATATATGTAGTTATATAGACGAGTTTTCAAACTGACAAACTTGTACGTATAAAATATCGTTTTTTCTTAGTTTATAGTGAAATGTACATGATAAATTCAATATTACAATATGAAATAAAAATATGAATTCGCATGAGTTTTACTTCCGAAATACCTCATGCACGGATGCAATATAGACTCGGTAATCCATCAAAGGGCTGACTACGTGACATAGAAATCGACGGCCCCCATGACGGTAGGGCCGCCGACCACTGACAGTAATCACTCAGGGCCGCCAAATAGCTGTGCCTGTTACGGCACGGCACGGAATCGGTGTCGAAAAATAGCATGGCTGTCTCGCCGTTACGGCTTCCGATCGAGGACAGATTTTCAGATTTGGGCCGTCTAAATTCGATTGGTCTAAAATTGACCCGTTTGATTGATCACTCTTTGAAGGACGAATCCGGGAATTGCAGAAAATAGCACAAAAATGCAGCTGCATGCTGCATCAAATCCTGCACTATGCCAGTACTGCACTACCGCATCACTGCATACAGTCTACAGTTTGCTTTAGTACATCGCATACGTGTTGGCATATCGGAGGTGTAACACTCAGCCTCTATAGACGCCTAGTGTTCAAAGGTATTATTTCGACGACCTAAGTTGTCGAGGCGCCGCTCCTGCAAATAGTTAGCCGATCAGCAACCAGCAAAAACAGGCCATTAGACGTTCCATTCGCGTGCGCTCAGTGCGTCACAATATGATCCCAGACATGCTCTTAATTCAAATTCTGGTCTGAGATTAAATTTTACTTCATCTTGTTCTCAATCTCAATCCTTGACACACTCTTAATTTTGATCTTGGTCCAACTTTCAATTCTGTTTCCTATATATCGCACCTTCAATTCTGATTTTTATATTGGTATTGGTCACAGATCCAATTTGGACAGAGTCGAAGGAAAATACCAAATATACTAGTATTTAAATAAAATATTTAAGTGATATAAATGTATATCACTCGGCTTTCTACAAATAAAATACTTTTTAGAATCAGTTGAATAGGTAGTACAAAAATGTATATGAAGCCAGAAGCTAATTTAAGTAGCCTATTTTACTAGAGGGATGGTATGGTAAAAGAATTGTAGATTCAACTCTGTAGTTTAGTTTATTATTATAAAAGTATGCATATGAAACAAGGGACAATCTTCTCAGAATTCTTTATAGAGGTGTGTACAGCATAGCACCAAAGGTTTGTCATAATTGGGTGAATTACTTATTCATGCATAAAAGACTAATAATTATTACGAACCAATTTTTTATATATTAGCCTAGCTTTTGCCCGCGGCTTCACCTGCGTACACATAAAATGAATTCCTTCAATTTTGTATCCCATCATGACATCAAGATTCTGATCGCTATTCCGTTTTCGATTCTGATCCCATTTCTGCTCTCGAAAACAATTTCGTACATTCCCAATTTCAATCACAGTCCCAATTTGGATTCTGACTTTGGTCTTGGTTTCATTGTCATTCCAGTTCCACTTTAAATTTTGATTTCAATACTGCTTTTCGTTCTGACTCCAATCATGTTCTTGATTCTAAGTTTGATCGCACACACTTAACTTTGACCTTAGCTTATACTCGATTTCGATCTCGGTCTCGACATTCAATCTCATTTCTCATCCTGTGTGCAATTTTAATTCTGCTACTGGTCACAGTTCTGAATTGAACGAAGATGTAGCAAATGTTAGTATGATCAAAATAAAATTTGGACTACATTAATTAGGGATAGTATAAGTCCCTATGACTAAAAGAATATTTAGAATCTTTAGTGGCAGAAATATTGAGTCAAGTTGTTTTTTGTTTGGAAACTTTTCATTTACATGTACAATACATAGTTAGTAACTGAATAAATGGTACAAGCGACAAAAAAATTGACAAAATACACAGCAGTTTAAATTTTCCATAAAACATTTCATCACATATTTCGCCCTCTTAGTTTTCCAAAAACCATACATGTTCTTTTTCATTTATAATAAGCAGCTAAAATATAAGTTTTCTTGTCAAAAGCTTCAGGGATTTTGATTGTCCTTGCAAGATTTCATTCCCGATTTTACCTCATGCAAGGTTAATATAAAAAAAAACAATGTATGTAGTTTTTATTATATTTCTATACTAGCGACCCGCTCCGTTGTGTAAAGGTGCAAGCAGATACTAATATGGGGCAGTATGGAGTGATTAATAACATTATGATTAATCTATACTAAAGGATATCTTTATAAACAATATTTACAGCTGATATTTCATAACACATATTTTCTTTAGAGGTTATTCTTGAAAGCGCGACATAACTGGCCATGTGAGAAACACTCAATATTCAAATCTAAGCCTGCAACATTGAATGTTAGACCCTGTGACTTATTAATGGTCTTTGCAAAAGATAGCGTTACCGGAAATTGCAGGCGCTTACATTGAAACGGTAAATCCGATGGTATTAGAGGAATCCGAGGAATTAAAACATCTTCTCCAGTACCACATCTGGTAAGTATTGTAACTCTATTATGAAAATTTTAAGGGACTTTATCAATAATCGCATACCGTTACATAATTTAGGCGGATTAAGGTTCCTTAATAAAATAAAAAGACAACCTACTTTCAACACCAGTTTATGTGGAGAGAGTCCAGATGAGTATAAAGAATCTTAATTCCTTGAACCTGTCTGGACTCTCTTTTCTGTGTGAAATTCTGTGGGAAAATGAATAGTCCCTTCAAAATCGACTACAGTGTCCACCGAGTAGTATATTTTCGTTGTTGCATTAATCTTTGAAATAATCAAGTTATTCACCTATCTACCTGTTCATTAGTAGGTGACAGGATCGCTCTTTCTTTGAACCAAGATATGGTCATACAACTTATGTTATCAATGTCGGTATAGACACCGTTGACCAACTTTTGAATGTTATTTATTAAAACAAAAAGGTTTTGATTGTCTAGGTTAATCCTTTCATTATTTTGTGTTAGATCTCCATTGCCAACTTTGAGCAAGATCTCTAAAAAAAGCCTATTCTCTCTTGAAAACAATGAACCTCTCATGTTTATTTTAAATTCCAGTTTATTGATGTTTGGCCAAAGGTAAGATCTTTTTTATGAGGCATTTATTTCATCAGCATGTGTACCTCTAGTCACAACTGGTAGAATTTGACGAAGGTCACCGGAGAACAAAACTGCACATTCACCCATTGGTGAGCTTTGCTGCGTAAATTGCGCATTGTTCTATCTAATGCTTCCACAGAAGTCTTGTTCGACATGGTGACTTGGTCCCAAACTATTAATGAACAATTACGCATCAATTTTACTGTACTACTTTCTTTACAAAACAGACAGTGTTAGTATCAACAATAGCAATCTTTAGCGGGAGCTTGAATGTCGCATGTGCAGTTTGGTCTCCTTCTAAAAGTGTAGCTGCAATGTCAGATAATGTGATGGCTAATGCTATTTTACCAGTAGATCTGACTTTCGCTAAAAACAAATTGATTAAAAATGTTTTCCCTGTGCCTTCTGGAACATCAAGGAAAAATCATTTCCCTTCATTGTTTTCAATTGATGATAGTAACGCAGTGAATACTTTTTTTGATTGATGTTTAAGTGAAGTTCATCTTAAGCTACAACATGTAACAGTGTTGATTTAATGTATGATATTTCTCTTGTGTATTCGACACTGGTTAAATCTGAGTTAGTTATATTAGTTGACATTAGAAGTCCAAAATCCTTGAGATATTTACCCAAAAATAATTGCACTACTCTCTTTAATTCAAATACGCTCCATCAAAGATGTTTTGGTCATATTGAACATCATCTAAAAATAGTTCTCGCTATCGCTGAATCATAACGTCATTTGACATATTTTCTTGAAATTTATTCCATAGACTAACAGAGCCGGTCACTTGATAAAATGCTACAATGATGGCAAACAATGATCTCAATGATCTAGGTGAACTACACATAGCAGCTTGATAATGTGTTTTCCCAGTGAGAATCATCTTCCAAGAGAATATTAAATAAATACCAAGAGAATATTGTAAATCACACCTTTTTCAGTTCTCAAGTATGCAAAAGACATTGGACCTTTTGCAACATTCAGTAACACTCTCAAATAAAAGCATTCACTGTTGTTGGGATGAATCACATAGACCCTCCCAAGAGCATCAGTTTTTTTGACTCCGGAAAAACCATAGACTAGTGCCTTGCTTTCGTCATTGAAAAGTTTTTGAAGTCTGATTCCATGTATATCTTGGAAATTTGTCATATGTCAGTGTTTTCAGGAAATCATCTTGAGCACATAACTTGAAAAATACTGTTAATGTTGTATCCCATGGATTACCAACAACTTCTTGAATATTGTTCTCAATGAAATATACCCTGTATCCATTTTCTAAATGAACTGCAAGATAAATAATCGTGGGAACCTGATCATGCACACTGAATGATAAAATCCTCCAGACTGCTTCAGAGCTGCAGATGTAACGTCCAGATTTATATTTTTCTACTTTGTTCGGAGATCGTATGCTGAAATGGCCTGAGTAAATAACCCATATTTTTTTGTAATACATAAAAGATAAAAATAGTGACTGCGGGTTATCCTTAGGAGATAAATATATATCATTGTGGACTTTTTTTATCAATATTTTTAAGATATACAATTCCGTAGTACATTAATTTGATATATCTCATAAGTTTAAGCTAATGTTTGCAATTCCAGTGCACATAAATATTTTTGTTACGACATCACATTACAAATCATTGAATTTTTCGGCTTTTCTGTACTATAATATGCCTATATTATACATATAAATCTTCCTCTTTAATCACTGTATTTATTGTTGAAAACTGCATTAAAATCCATTAGTGATTTAAAAGATCTAAGTGAACAGATAGCGAAAGCGACTTCATTTTATACTTTATACTAAAATGTTGAATTTGAGATCTGTAGCTTCAACAGTTTTGATTTTCCATACAATAATATTTCACCATTTTCACACTCTTAGAGGTTGAATTTCTAAAAATCCTTTCTTAATGCTTATAAGAATCTCTACTTAATTATTATAAGAATCTCTACAAAATTGCAAGACATTTGACCCAATAGTTTGGGCCTTGCATTGATATATAAATCAGTCAGTTAACTGTTTTATAAACATAGATTGACACTTATAATTAACCTTATAAATTAACCTATAGAAATATTCTAATATAGAAATAGTCCTTTAAAAATGTATGTAATTAAACATATAATTTTGAAGGAAACATGTGTTTCATTACCTCTTTAACTCGTTAACTGACCATATATAAAACAATCTTCCAATTAGCCAATTATTGAATGATTCATACTGAAGTAGGTGATCATTTGACGTGCCTTGCCGAGGAACAAGAACATCAGCAATTTCTCTGTAATAAGCAATGAATTATATTTTTATAAAACACTTTAATAAAAGGAATTTAGTAGGTCTTTCTCAAATTGCTAGATAAACATAAAATTAACAACCAATATAATACATTTTCAAAGGCTTGTATTTAAACGCTTATCAAAAATGTAGCTACAGAACTTCCAAATAATTCCAAATCACTACCAAAATGGATAAATGCTAACTAAAATGCATTCATAAATTTTCTTATAACTGTAGCTATTTTCTTTTATTTTGTGCTTTAAAATTATTTAAACCGCGGAAAAAATATTTATTAACCATTTTTTCCTATTATTGCTAAATAAATATTACTAATAATTAATTTTATGATCGTCAATGAAATAATTATAACCGAGTAAAAATAAATTTATTATCGATCTTATAATCTGGAAAAGAAGTAACCTTTATACTTAATATATTACTTCTTTTCCAGAAGAAAGAACACTAAAAGCAAATGGGTAAAAGGTTTTATCACAATCAGTGGTTCCCAAAATTAGTACAGGATAACTCTTCCAAATCAATGTATAGGTCACATCAGCATCTATAATTTTATAATTACATGCCAGGCTGACCAAAATCACAAACATTTTAATATTACTATAGATTCTAGAATCTACCTTGTTTATGTCTTCCTTTTCGTTGTAATTTTTTGCTCCATATCGAAATCTGAATGAAGTAGAGGAGCTTCTACATTACTTGGACTGGCTAAAGCTTCTTTGAGCATTGTTCTCATGGTAGCCGAGCAGGTTGCGGGGTAAAGGGAAACGAATATCTTTTGCTAGTCACTAACATATTTTGGATACAGTTGTAAATTTTGATGAAACATAAGTCAATAAGAACTACATATGTTGATGTTATTGTGTATTAATTTAGTAAAACAAAAATTGATGAGCATTTATTCGTTTTGGGACACAAAATTATAAAAAGTCTAAAATGTGTAATTATTCCGATTTACACATATTTACTTTGGGATTTAGTGAGTTATGTTATGGGAGCCTTATTTGCTATAGATTTCATTTATTTAGTATCTATTCATTTTATTAGGCACCTAGCAAAAGGGTCTAAAAATTATTTTGGTAAGCGCTTAAATTGTAGCGATTTACAAAATGTAGATAACACAAATAAAACCGGAATAGAGTATGATGTAATTTATCTAAGTATACATAATGAGGAACTTTTTGAAGAAAATATTTTATGCCTATATAATATAAATTTAAAAATAATCCCTTTCATAAACATGGTTAAGAGGCCAAAAAAAAGGGTGGCATTTCTTAAATATGGTTATAAGTACAATAAAAAATGAAATTTATTTTTTGTGTGACGTTAACCATAGAAAATTGATAGAATTTTTCACACAATATACTTAACATTGTTAGGAATATAGGAGACAGAATGAAAAGATAATTTTTGACCTCCTTAAATTTATGTACCCTATATAAAGCATAATCTCATACTTTTTTCGATCAACTTTGTAAAAAAGTTATCAGTAGTTTCTGAAATATAGCATTGAAAATTTTGTTGAAAATGACTTCAGGGCACCCTTAATAAGTGCATGACATATGTCCCACAGCAGAAAAGAGAGGAGGTGAGATGGCACACGCGACGCCAAAACACCATTGACCTATTGACCATTGCAGCGAGCACACACTACATTTTTAATAAACAAATAAATAATATTTACTTATAGCAAGTTTATTAATTTTGAACTCACAAAAATTTTACTGATGAATTACTGTTTCTACACAAACTCAATATTGTGCTCTGTGGTCACAGGATGAGTTTTATGTGTTTAGCAGTTTTTTGTTGTCGTACAATCGCATGTCTAAAATGCGAGCGTAGATATGCTTCTACTTTCGTCTGAAAATTCCATCCACACTAGGTGTGACCAAAATAACTAAAAAACTGTTTAACTTTTAAACTTAATTTCTTTTTGAATCTCATCACTAATCGATTGGGAAGAATTGAAAATCACAGCTTGATATAGTACCGATTAACTGTAATTGAATTTTTTAACTGGCAGTTATTCATGTTTTGATTTGCCATTTCTCATAAATATCTAAAATAGAGATTAAGATGAATGTTTTATATTCTATTACAGACATCTGTTGGCAATCACAAAAATAAATTGCGTGTGAAGTTGTTTATTTTTGTAATTGCCAACAGTTGGCAGTAGTAATATAAAACATTCTTGTTAAAAGTGAAAAAGAATCATGCATCAAACTACATATATAATTTTGCATTATGATGTCTAATAAATATGAAAAAATTACCTATCCTTTTTTTGATTCAAGTGTACTATAAAACTGTTGGAAAATCAAAAATAAAAAAGAGGATTTTTGATGAAAAGCTCATATATTATCATAAACCTCTAATTTAAATAACATAAGTATGGCACGAGTGCTTAAGACGTGCGTATTTGGTCTTACTAAATTTATTTTATTTTTGTTTATTATTAACTCATATCTATTTTTTAGAAGGATAGGCAGACACAACATATTTGCACAAGATATTATCTTCACTATCTATCTTTCTTCATTTTTACATTTCTTTCTTCATCCATCAATTGTTTCATAAAAGTTCATCAGTGGCAAGTGCATAAAATTTATGATTTTTTTTTGATATAGGTACCACCAATTTGTTCTGTATAATTTTTTTTAGAGTGATCCTTGCCAAATGTATTATACGTATTTGCTTTCAATATTTGTTTTATCAATCCTCATTCATTCATTCTTTCCAGATTGCCAAAGCATTACAACGAATGACAGACATAGGAATTTGAGTCAAGGTAGGCATTAAACAGCTAAATCTTTTAGATGCTTAAGATATTAATTTTTAATAATAATTTTTAATAAAAAAAAACTTTAGCAATAAAAGCATTCTACCACAAGTCGTCATTGAGCCTTCTGTGGCCAGCCTTATTAGATATACAAGTAATCGATTGAATTAATTACTAAGTGTTTTATAACGAAATCAATTTTTAAAGCGTCATTGAAAAAGGTTGCAGAATGTTTTAAATCAGTCAACAGTTCTTTTTCAATGGAAATCATTGACATTTCTGATATATATTTACTTTTGTGTATTAGTTGCAGAAATGGTGACGTTTATCTTCGCTATTCATAAAACTAGAGGAAAAATTGTCTGTAAATTATTTTTATACAAATGTTCTATTATTTTACATACATTAATATTATAAAATTTAGACTATTGTATATGTATTTTAACTTGTTTCTCAAACAATATTTTTGAAAATTTTAAGTATTGTAAACACTTACAAAATCATTAAGTAGAGTATCATTGAGCAAGGTACTGAACCTACTAAAATTTTTATATGATAGTAATTTAAGTTTTAACAAAGGGCGTACTATTAAATATTTCTTTATTGTTATTGATTTTTATATTTTTTTCTCATGAAATGATTTTATTTTTCAACAATATATGAACGCAGCTAAGGCTTTTTGCCTTTAAGGACCATTCAAGTATTACGTAAGCACCAAAGGTGGGTAGGGAAGTCTTTACTTTATTTACTTTTGTTGACATGGGACTCGGGGGGGCGGGTCTGCATGTTTATTACGTCAGCAATGTTTACTTACTTTAAGTAACTGATTTTTCTGGAAAGAAATTACCCTAATTACTTACTCACTCTCACGCAGTTGTTTATGATTAAGTCAGAAAGAACTGAAGTAAGGAAATCAGTACCACACGGGCTATTCACTTATTTCATTTTACAAGATCTCATATTGGTTTAGTCTGTTGTGTTTGATGTCTTATTCGTTTATAGTTGTTTTACATTGATATACAAAAAGAAGTTGCTCACTTAAAAATGGCTGCAGTAAATGAGTGCTAAAATAGAACTTTTAGCACTCATTGTATTTAGTTTCCTTAGCCTTTCCATTATGATGTTGAAATGTTCTGTCAAAAACTGCCTAAATAAAAAGTCAAAAGCTTTGAAAAAAAAAATGGTATTTTTCATTTCCAATAAGAAAATTTAGTTTACTTGAAATAAGTGCTCAATCGTGTACTCTAACAAGGATTTGATAGTATAGTATTTCAATTTTTTTTTTAATTTAAAGTACCATCAAAATCCGAGATATAAATGGACTTTACAGATATTTACCTAAATAACCTTGGTCTGATACATTTTGCATCGTCACAATATTCGCTAAAATATAATAAATAGAGACTCAGTTCTTAAATTAATAAATATGCTTTTGTTATTTATAAAATCTTATTTTTTTTGAGCAAACTTAAAATTACATCTAAAAGACAATTATATAACAAATTAAATCTATTCCTAGGAAATTGACATGACATATATTTAGATTTTTTTAACCGATTACATTAAATATATACAATATAAAAAATATTATATAATACATAATATACAGTACAAAATATTATATAATATACAGTACAAAAAATATTTTGATCTTTAATGAATCGTCATCTCATTTATGATACAAATAATTAGAAGCATTTGTATTACTATACTTTACACAACTCAGAAATTGTCAAGTCCTTTAATCACTTAATATTAAAATTTAACATTAAGTATAATATTATGTTATTACTACATTACGTTTTACTCTGCAGAAAAATATCTTATGATCATGTTCATCCAAAAAAAAATTAAAGAATTAAAATAATGTTAAGCTTCTACACCGATACATTGCTTTAGAACAGCATGTACAAATTGTAGAAATTATATCTTATTGTGTTCCTGTAACAAGATAATAGTTTTTGTACTAATCGTATTTAAAAATGAATCTTTTTCTTACATTCTTTCGATTGAAACTTCATATGAATAAATAACCTTTCTTCCCTTGTTTTTATTTGGTATTGTAAAATGTAAAACACAAATATTATTGTACACTTTGACAGAATACATACTTCTATTGTGACTTTGAGCCACATTTTGATATTAAAATAGTAAGCAACTGTGCATTTTCCCTTTTGCATCTATTTTATTTTACTATTGATCCATTTTGATACTGTTGAAGTGGTTACAATTTTTTTTAAAACAAATTAATTAAAAACGTTCTTATTTTAAGAATACAACATTTACATAATAGTTTGTTTAAATAAATATAAAATCTATATTAATATATAAATCTACAGAGGTTTTTTTGGTTGTTCTGTTATAACTATTGACCTATACATCCAATCAAAATGAAATTTTGTATACATGCAAAGGATACATCGACTTTGTCGATAGGCTAAGTTTTATTTCAGTGTTGGACTTCCAAAATGCATTGCAGAAGCGTTAAGAATTCAAAAATAAACTTATATTTTATATATTAACAAATATTAAACAGATGGCTTTTTATTGTGACAAAATAAAACAATAGAAAAATTAAAGTAAAAATTGTTTGACGCACTGTGAATGTCATTTTTCCTAGCTTCCTACCCTTTTATCATATTTTTATCTACCCTGCTATATGTGAATTTATGAATGGCCCCCTTTCATACCTCTTTTCTTGAAATAATCATTAATTATAGTTACTATTGTGTGAATTATTTTGCTTTTGGTGCATTGATTATTTGTTTACCATACATGAGATGTTTGAAGAAATCCCTCATTCTTAGTCCACACCCATACTTTTTCATATGTTAAGAACAGGAATCCATGACTATCCTTACATTGAAATTGTTACTACTCATACCATGCACGGATAGTTTTCTATGAATAATTTCTTTTCATTTCATCATAAGCTTTTTACAAATTTAAAAAATATTGAAAACTTTTTGGATTTTGGGCTAAAAATTTTCTATAAGGTACCAGATGGAAAAAGCTTGGTCTGTACATCCGATTCTTTTTTGAAATCCCATTTGTGTATCCTAAATCTTACTTTACTCTCAGTCTCCAGCAATTCAATAATATTCTTTTACATACAACTTGCCAATGATACCAAGAAAGACTTATAGAGCAACAGCTTCTGCAAACTTGCCATGGGCTTTTCTCTTTGTGCAGGAGTACGCTGTGCAACGGTCTTAAGGTACATTAACACTTTTCCAATGCTTATTAAAGTACTGCTACAGTAAGCCTGCCATCGTACGCCCACTGTCCCTCAACATAATTATTAATTTATAATTAATATGTTTATAGTTATTATACTTGTGCCTTTCATATAATATTGGTGAAAAAGAAATTACAACATATAAGATGACCATTCCGTAATGACATCACATTTTACATGTACATTAAATAAGTGTGATGGCTGAGAAATTTAAATTTCGAGCCCGCGTAAATTCCTAAAATATTGTGCTAGTAAAGAATAAGAGTAAGGATAACATTTCATATACACCATTAAATTAAATAAAGTACTAGAAACTTACCCTGATGAGTGTATTATAGTTTTCAATAGATCGTCGAAACGATCTGCCGATTCCTTCAATGTTTGAAATAAAGAAATAGTTGTATCATAAAACATATGCCAATAACAGTAAGGAGCATTTTTAAACTTTTCATCGAGTAGCTCCATTTAATCCCAATAAAAATTATTGATGTGGTTGTGTAGTTTTACTAAATTCCACAAAGTTTTGTAAAACAAAACTTCACTTTTTGAAAACAATACTCCATAGAATGTGAAGTACATAAAAAAAATTGCTCAGAACAATGAACCACCAATCAAAGAAGCCGTCAAAATTGATAATTGCTGATTGATAGTGACGTAATTTAATAAGCAGTAAAAAAAATAGAATTTTATTCTTATATACTGTTATTAAAACAAATAAATGAAATAATGTATCTGTCTGTGATTGCCAAATAAAGGCTTTTCATGAACTTCCGTTGCCGTTTACTCTTACTAAGTCCTAAAAATGCTTAAAAGTCTGTCTGTTTGTCCGAGATAGCTCTAAAACGCTCGAACCGATTGGTTAATTGTTGAACTGTTTTTATTTATTTATTTATTTTAACGCGGGTACCTCAACCCGCGTTAAAATAAATAAATAAATATATATATATGAAATTGGAGAAATTTTCTTTAAGAGGATTTTGCTCCTCCTTCCCATCAAATTTACCGATATTTTTCGATATTGTAAAGTATTTGCGAAAGTTGTATACGTAATAAAATTAGGTGGACAGTCAAACAGACGTATTAAACAGCTAAGTATTAGGTCGAAAAAAGGTTTTTCGTATTATATAAATAAAAATTTGCAGTAAAATCTCGTTGTATCTAGCTAGTTTCAATACTATTAAATAGATGACATTTAAAAAAAGACGCCCTCCATTTTTTTTTATTGTTGTGCAATATAATGAGTGAATCTAACGTAAAAACTGGATGCATTTTGAATTGTATTACAAAAAAGGGAAATGAGACATAAGCCGCAAAAAAAATTGTGAATTTTATGGGGATAATACAATGTCGATAAAAGTAGCACAAAACTGGTTCAAGCGTTTTGAGTCTGGTAATTTTTACGTTAAAGATAAACCTCGCTTCTTACGGTTTAAATCGATGCATCGACTTATTCCGTGTAGATCGGCATAATTGTTCTTATGACATAATTGGACACCGGGGAATTGGTCACAAAGCAATTTCGATCCATTTAAAAAAAGTTGGATATGCAAAAAACTTCAATGCTTAAGTCCCACACGAGCTCACTGAAAGAAGTGTATTTGATAATGTACTCATTTGTGATTTTCTATTGAAACGTAATGAAATAGAACCATTTTTGAAAAAATTGATCACTGGTAATGGAAAATAAATTACCTACGACAAGAACTTGCAAAAAAGATCATGACAAAAAGGTAAGCAAGCTCCACACACTATAACGAAACCCGGATCAACTCGGAATAAGTTGATGCCATATAAATATAGAGGTATTGAAAGTCATTAGTCATAGAGGTATTGAAATTCACTATGAGTTTTTACCTCCAGGTAAAACCAAAAATTCGGATCTATACTCCAACAGATGAGACTCAAGCAAAAAATAGAGAAAATATGGCTGGAATTGATCAATAGAAAGGGTGTGGTTTTTCACCATGAGAATTCCAGACTACACACATTTTTACTCAGCAAATATTGAGAGAGTTTGGTTGGAAAGTGTCAATGCGTCCACCATATAGCCCTGATCTTGTACCTTCAGATTTTCACTTGTTTTGGTCTCTTCACAATTTTTAAGGCAGTGTTAGGTTAACATCAAGAGAGGGCTGTCAAAACTACTAGTCGCAGTTTTTTAATCAAAAGTCCCAAAATGTCTACAGCAATGGGATTATGTCACCTACAAAATGACAACAAGTTTTTGAGAAAAATAGCATATTTAAGTATTATAATTAAATGTTAATAAAATACGATAAAAAATTATATTAAATTGGTATTTAAAATACAAAAAAAAACTCTTTTCGATAAATTAACGTTATGTACTTTTTGTGATGTATAATTGCTTTTGGTCATTAACTTGCATATAAACCTCACGATTTACAAAATAAAACAAAGTGGATTAATATAACTATCAACCAGCTGAGTCGACAAACGTTGTTCTTCCCTTTCTTGTACATAGATTGATCATATAATTAATGCCTGTAGATCCGCCGGCATGGACATGGGTTTAATTCCTTCGCCTTTTGTATCAATCTGTGTCAATTTCAATCTCGGTCTTGCTTTCGATCCCTTTTAATTTTGATCCCGACCCTACACTCGTTTTTGACCCTAATACCGGTCTCACTGTCGGTCCCGGTCCCGCTTTCAATTCAGATTCCCTACAAATCAATGTTACAATTTGGACGAAGCCGGGGACGAATGCCAGTACGTAAACAAAATGTAATATGGGCTCTATTGCTCGAGGACCCTGTAGCTTTCTATGGGTTAAAGAATTATTAAAATCGTCTTAGGAATACATATATAAATGGACGAAACCCAGGTAAATGTTAGCAACCTAATTCACTTTGGAATAGCGTTCCTATTAACGTTTTTTTTTAATCGATTCAATACTTCAATTTACTAGTACAAATGTGCGGTGAAACCAGGTACAAATGTTAGTTTTTAAGGCAAATGAACGAACGGAGCCCTTAAAAGATCATTCACGTGTTTGTTGGTCCATCTGTCACGGCCAATTTGCTCTGAATCTATTGAACTAATTAAGTTGGCATTTGATACTCACACCTACGGCGTCTGTGTCTTAAATTGAATTTTAAATATAAGATTCACTTTTGGGGGGTCAATTAAATTTTTTTTAAATAAGTTTTGTAAACTTTACCATGTCACATTTCAAATGAAAGCACTTACCGTGAGGGTCTTGAAAAACCTTTTTTTTTTTATTTTGTGATATTAAAAGATATAGTTTTAAAGTTAAAGTTATTTAAGAAAATAGATAAAAATTGACCATTCCCCTTTTCTCTAAGACTACTACTCCTAAAATTTTGATAAAAATACGTAAAATAGAATTTTACTCATGAATAACAAAAAAAAAAAACTATAAGAAGTCTGTAATTTGCTTTGTTTCCTGTTTCATTTCTTGTTTTACTTCCTTTGTTCTTTTCAATGTCCATATAAACTGACACTCACTAAATTAGTGAATGCATACATCACTTTATTTTTAACACGCTTTTATAAGCTTGGGTTGTGTCTAACTATGCATGTATGTATGTAATGGAATCTTTGAGCTTAATTTTCACCAATTTCAAAAAGTCTGATTAATTTGAAACTTTGCGTACGTATCAAGGAGCAATGACAATACAATAATTTTATAAGTTTATCCTCTTATCCTGATCAGGATCGCCAGGATCGAATAATTTCGTCACGTATCGTCTGCATGAGAGCAAGTGGCTTATTAGTGTACAGTATATACAGTATATACTATATACAGTAAAAGCATTATTAATAATTCAACTATTGTTGTATTGTTAAAAATTACAATTTTTTACCAATCAACCGAACTAAAAAGTGAAAAATAAAGTTAAAAAAAAAACTAAAAAACACCCTTTTAAAGCACATTAAATTAAAAAGCGAAAAATAATCCTTAATATGAACTCAAAAAAATAATGAACAATGACGAAAAATACTAGCATTTTTGTGGAAAAAGCGTGGGGCGCGTTGTGCCACATTTTTCGTATATAGAGCAACCCACGCTTTTCCCACAATAATACTAGTATTTTTCGTCGATTTTCATTATTTTTTTGAGTTCATATTAAGGATTTTTTCACTTTTTAGTTTAATGTGCTTTAAAAGCGTGTTTTTTGGTTTTTTTTATTTAATTCCATTTAAGTATTTAAAACAAATATAGTGTGTTATAGTATGGAGCGCTCGATGCACCAATCCTACTCGCACTTGGCCGGGTTTTTTCTTCAAGAACGTTTCCAGGCATCCGTGTATCGACAAAAAACAACGCAGATCGTCGTTACTAATTGAATCAAAATCTGTTGATTTGTTTAAAAAATATTGTTAAAATAAAAAAAAAAATTAAATGTGTTTTTTAAAATATTTTTTAAACTACTTTTCTGATACATTACAAATTAAATCAGATGTTCTTTTAAAAAAAAAAAACAACGTTGCACTTCATAAATTGCATCAAATGGTAGATTTGTTCGAAAGATATAGATAACAGAGAATTCGAAAGTATTTTAAAATAACGTATGAAATTCTTGATGGATTGATGTTTTGTACTTGGTCACCTTTTTTTCCTTAGCAAGCTGCGTTGAATGCCGCAGATTAAAATTGAATTGTGTTCGAAAGAAATTGTAGTTAAAATATGGAAAAAATTGCGTTTTTTTTAATATCCCGTAATAGAAAATTTAAAAATTTTCATGAATTTAGGAAGATATTGTTTTCAATTCGATTCAAAAATAGGTTTTTCATCAGATTTTTAAATTTTAGGGTCCTTGGCAGGGCCGTCTTAGGCTAAGCAGGTTCTCGAGCAAACGTAGACTGAGTCATTGGGCTTAGACACACAGAGCTGGGGCTTTTGGACACACAATATTTAAAACTTTGGGTACATTAGAGTTTGAGAATCGTTTAAAAAGCCAAATAATATGTTAATGAGAATAAAATGTAATTTTACGTGCAACTCGAACAACGATACCGGTATTTCGGGCCTCCGGGTCTGTATCCCGATTACCCTTAAGGGATAGACGGAAGTGGTTCTATTTTGACCATTTTCCGCATTATGTTTGTGTGCATATGTGTGTATGTGTATTGAAAAAAAATGTCAATGGTCTTTTTCATATTTTTAAAACTACTCTACCGATAAGTTCCAAAATCCAACTAGCTATTCTGCTTAGAGAGCAACGTAAATCTTTGCAATCTGCATTAACTGGTTGGTTCATTCGAGAGATATCGTTAACAAAAAAATTGCAGAAAAAATTAAAGTAACTTTTAGTTCTTGGTGTATTGACGTTTGGTATGGATCCACTTTCTTTGCTTTATTGAATACCGCAGAGTGAATCAAAATGTGATAACACATTCGATAGATACCATGGTTTAAATATTAAGGAATAGCATTTTATTCAAATAAATTTAAATGTTTGTCCTCAGAGCTTAAAACGTAAAATTGTATTTTTGAGCTGGTATAGCTTGAATAAGCACAAAAATCGATATTTTAAGTTCAAACTCATCATTGACGGCTACAATTTTGAAGACTGAGCGCAAAAGTAGTAAAAAGTTTCAAGACAAGCCTATAAGGTCAACTGTTTTATCCAAGTTTTAAGCTCCAAAAGCTTAAAGATAAATCTTTGAGCATTAAGGCTAATATACTTTTTAGACTTCAAGAGCTCACATTGATAAAGATCATAGCGAGAAGCTTTAGGGATGGTCTGCAGTGTCACCTGTTAAACAGATTTTTTCAACCTACTACACCGATAAATTCCAAAATATAATCAGCCCTTCTCAAAAAAGAATGTCAAAATTGCATTGAAATCGGTCGTCCATTTTAGAGGTAACATTAAAAAAAAATTTTTCTTTAAATTAACTTGTAGAATTCGATATTTATTAGCTCGAAGAACTAGAAAAAACGAAAACCGATTAGGCTTGAACTCAATAATTTACTACTAACTGAATTTTTGAACCCTTTAATTTGAAAATAGTAAGAAGTTTCAAGGATGATATTTTAAGCTTAGAAAGCTCAAAAACAGACTGATTTCAGACTTGTACTTAGATTTTGTCCCGATTTACCCAAAAAGTGGAAGCATGAATGTAGCAGTAATATAAACTGATTATGTAACTAAAAAAATACTGAACCAAATTCTGTACAATGTTGGAGTTTTGAAGAATTCTCCAGGGATTTCATATTGTCATTACTTTACTATAAAACAAAGGAAAGGACTGTATTTGTACCTATGATTTTGAAGAGTTCCATAGATCTCTCATGGATCCCATCAGAACTTACTAAGTACTGCATCATCAATTCAATAATGTAATGTACCAATTCAATAGATGGCACTCCACCTATTGAATAATACCCAAAATTATATTTTAATCCTTCTTAAAATGTGTTGAACATTTTGAGCTGAATCCATCAATCGGCATTCAAGCCCATAACTTCACACACATCATTGATTTTTATAAACATAGAAGTCATAAAGAGAACAAAAATCATCGTGATAAATAATTATGTGTATACCAATTTATTTATATCATACAATCATATCTTATGCATATATGTATTATACAACAAAATATTTATTCAGCAATAAAAAAAACAGGTAAAAAAATGAAACAAAATCGCTATGTAATCTTTAAAATCTAATCTACATCAAAATATTTCACATTTTTTTAAAATTTGCATATAGAGACTCTAAATAAAGAAAGAATGAATAAACATTAACATTTTACGAAACATTAATTTTTTTATACATAGCAAATTATATGATTTTCAATTGAATTAAGCATACATTTCAAAACAAATTCTAAGTATATGAAATCAGCAACATCTTTTATTTATTAAAGACAACAAGTCTCATCAACCATTGCCATATTTATCACATTGCCTTGTATTTTGGAATCAATAATCGTTTACATTCTAAAAGGCTTTCATAGACAATATTTTGGTATAGAATTAAGAACTACAATATTTGAATAATTATATATTAACAATATTTTTAAACATACAATATGTTTATCTGCAAATAAATTCATTGAAGAAATATTAAACAAACTTGTGTTTCAATCAAAACTGATTAATTCTGCTGTATTATTATTATGTTCAGCTTTAATTGGTACTTGCTGAGCTTGCTGATTTGGAACCTGTGGCTGTATTGAAGAGCAAAATTTTGGGGCTGAATTTTCATTGGTTGTCCTGGTGTTCCTTGGGAATTATTTTGTATATTTTGTTGCACATTTGAATCTTGGGTTGGCATTTGATTACCTTGTGGAGGTATTTGCATATTGTGTGCAGGCATTTGATTTTGAGGAATTTGTTGTTGCAATGGTATTGGTTGTCCTTGAATAGAAACTTGTTGGCCTACATTTGGTATTGGTTGATTTTGATTCATCATTTGAGGCGCCTGCAGTGATCCTTGGCCTTGGTTCTGCATTTGTTGGCCTTGTAAATGTATATGCTGTTGAGTCTGAAGAGGCTGACCTTGTAGGTTTTGAGGAGGCATAGACTGCCCTTGTACTATTTGTGGTAATTGACTTTGAATAGACATAGGTTGGCCTTGTGAATGTGGAGTTTGTTGTCCTTGCATAGACATAGCCTGACCTTGGACTGCTTGTGAATGAGAAAGTTGTTGAGATACTTGTAGAGGCACTGTTTGACCTGGAATAGTTTGCGGTTGAGGCATATGTTGACCATGAAGAGGGGCTGGTTGGGAGACTTGAGAATGCACTTGTTGAACTTGAGACTGAATCGGTTGATTTTGTGAAGGCACTTGATTTCCTGGATTAGGTAAATTATGATTAGTCGGCATGACTTGTGCACCTTGATTCTGTAATGATTGGCCTTGCATCATTTGTTGGCCAGAATGCGAGGATAACTGGCCTGACAACGAGATTTGCTGTTGTTGTTGCATACTATGAATTGGATGCCCAGGCTGTTGATTTGTTTGGTTTGGGAGATGACTCATTGTAAAGCCTGCCATTGATTGAGCACCAGTATTAATTTGGTTTCCTTGAGTTAAAGGCATTCTCATATTTTGCATTTGCATTGAAAGTATAGGATTATTACTTGTATTTGACTGGCCAAAACTTTGTTGACCCATAGGTAATTGATTCATCAAAGTACCTTGAGTTGGTAGACCTTGCTTAGGGATTTGTGAAGTCTGTTGAGTTTGGGGTTGAGAAAGGTTTTGACTTGTCAAACCATTTGTCATATTTTGAGATATCATTGGATTGACACCATGTTGAATGGGTATTCGCATTTGGATTGGATGCTGCATTATTAATTGAGATTGCATCGGCAGTTGTTGTCCTAGAGATGTACGTAAATTACTAGAATTCATAGGAGCCTGTGAAGTTGCCCCAGCTTGACTGACCACCATACCCGCTGTAGATATGGGATAAGGTTGTGATATCTGTGGCATAGGCTGAGGTCCAGGACCCACCTGATTGACGTTAAGTGGCATATTAGCTTGTGTTATCTGTGACTGATTTAGCATAGGTACAGAAGTGTCTGTGGTAGCTTGAGGCAGCATTTGAGCCTGATACTGAGGATTGGCATATATTGCTTGATTAGGATAACCAGGTTGAAACTGATGCATTGCTACACTACTAGGCATATAGAATCCAGCACTTGACATCATATATTGATGTTTTTGTTGTTCTTGTCTCATCTGCATTTCCCGCTCTTGTTCCTAATAAAATCGATATTAAAAAAATTAGTATTGAATATATTGACTTCAATAAATGGAAGATTATTCCAAAGAAATATATTAACAGGTGAAGTATCAAACAAAAAATGAATTACCAATTATAATAAGAGTATTAAATTTAGTTAATTAGTAAATTTAAAAATGACCACTTTAATAGATGTGAACTTTGAATGGTTTACTCCTACCGATCTACATTTCCGCATTTGGAATGCAGAGCTATAACTGTGGCCTTGTTTACAATAAAGTTTTGACAGATAAGGTGAATTTTTAGTAATTCTTCAATTCAGACCTAGTTCTGATTTGTATCTTTTACTATTAAGTTTCAATAAACTTTTTTTTTAATACTAAATGCACAAATACTGTTCCCATTTAGCTTGTTACTGCCTGTATGGACCAAATGTTTTCCTACGTCTACCCCAATCAACATGATCTTATACAAAAAAGCTTCCGGAAGATTACAATAATGATTACAAAAGTTGTATAAATTTTATTGTACTATACAATTGGAGGGCATGACTACATCTCAATATATGTACATAGATCTGATCTAATGAGATCTACGAGACTTCACAACTGACTTCCCATTGAGTTGCCAAGATATATTTTACTTGATCTACCAGACCATTTTGTTTTTGCCCTTGATTTACTTTATAAACATAAGTTATCATACACTATTTAGTTTTTGTCATTAATTTACCTTTGGGCTGAAAGAGAATAAAAATAGACTGTGTGAAAGAAAAAAGCAAAAAAGGGAATGAAATAAATACTATGTGAAAAGTAAACAATGCTCCTATGAGCATTGTTATCTTTACTAAAAGCTATCTTCACCTGAATAATTAATTATATTATTCCAATTGGTATTTATTTTTTATATCAATATTTGATGTTATTAAGTATAAAAAAAAAATAAAAATGCAACTTCGAAAAATATAGATAATTTAGTAACAGTAAATGCTGACATCTGCAAAAAAACTGTCTTATATATTTCTTTCCTAATTCTTTAGTAATATGTATATAATAAAAGTACTATATATACTTACAAAGTTGAAGATAAAGGCCCATTTTATCTATTATTATTAGATTATACATAGTACATATTTAACAAATAGTATTATTATCTATCCTCTTTATGTTAGCATTCATATATGCTTTATGTTATAATAAACAAAAAAGGTGCATCTTGCACCAGTTTGATTTTATATACTATACAGTTTGATTTTATGTAATATATAGGTATCATTACAAAAATGTGGGACAATGTAGCTAACTATAATCAGTTCCCTTGCAACTATATATATAGTAAATTATACCTGAACTCTCTGTAAGGCAAGTTGTCTTTGATATTGCAGATACTCATGCTTCTTTTTTCTCATGGCTTGTAGCTTAGCCGCCATCTGCATTTGACGCTGGCGCTCCGCTGCCTCGGCTGCAGCTGCTAAACGTGCCGCATGCTCCGCGCGCAGGGTATCTAGTGCAGCACGACTGTCGCGTACTTGGGTAACTTTGTCCTTAAGCAACAGTTGATTAATAATTTTATATAATTTGATTGGCACATAATTATAAAAACTTAAAATTACACTTGCTAACTACAAAATTTTGTTATCATTGTTGTCTACATATTTTTTGGCAAAATGATCAAATACTTCAAAAGCTACAAATTATAAATAATGTTCTTTTCTTTAAATTATGTACATAAATTTTCCAAAAGACATTTATTTCTCTTCTCTAAATAAATTTATTAATTAAGGACATATTGAAAAAAATACAATATTCTTGAAAAATATTACAATGGAAATTTCTACTAAAAACTTTATAAACATAGAACATAAGAAAAGTGAATAGATATATGCACTTTAGCAATGTAATACAATATTTGCTAATATTTAACCATATACTCAACCATAAGGGAATTTGCGTGTTTGATCACATCATTATACAATGTATACACCTATAAAATTAACTTCTTTATGAACCACTATTCTAAAATATAGCAAATTAAAAAGTACCTGCAAACTCTCCAAATATACTCTCTTATCATCTTGTTGTTGTATGAACCGCAGTAAACGAGAATGCATTGCAGTGATGTTCATGAATAATGTCTGAACCGATGAGTCATTTGCGATAGATCGCCCTCTGTCAATGTTAAGATTATGTTTTGTTGACTTTTAGGAAAATTAACACCATGTAAATATACCTTGCTTAAATCAATGGACTTGCAAATAATACATGATTTCATTTTTTTTAATTACAGTAACAAAAAATACACTGGTTTATGAAGGAAAAACAAAAACCATTGTTATTGCATTATGGCTTTGTGACAGAGAATAAATAAAACACAATACCTTGATGAATTGCTCTTCATTCTGTTCACAAAAATTTCTACTTGAGTTTTTAAATTGCCAACAAATTCATCCAGTTCACGATCTTCAGCCTCTTCGTCAGGCAACTTACTTGACGCACTCTTTGCAGTAAAATCCTATAAATTTATTAATAGCATCAGCAATAATTATAAAAACATAGACATCAAAGATCAATAAAAAGAAGAATAAATATAATAATTATTTTATTTCAATATTATAATATACATCAGTTATGGGCAAACCTTTGACATATTGTGGGCCAAACTTTAGTGTGCAAATACGTTCGCGGGGCGCGTTCAAAAAGTAGTGTTTTAAACTAGTATTCATAATTTTTTGTGATAGATATCAGACATGAAATTTTTCAAAATGTCTCGCAGGCTGGATCAAATCTTACAGCAGGCCGGTTGTTGCCCACATATGATATACATTATTTTATGTAAAAGAATATGTGAAACAATGACATACAAAACTCATTCCACTTATTTTCTAGAGGCAGAGACCATAAATCTCCATTTGGTACTTTTACATTCATTCTTCTTTACTTTCCTGACATTCAATCAAACTCGTTAGTGTTCAGTGCTAAAATTTGGTATGCATTTGATATATGTATCACTAATTTGATTTATAAGGATGATAAAATTTTTGTATGACATACCTCTTGACACACACACACAATCACTGCAATGTTTTTCTCTATTTACATTTCAAATAATTAAATCATCTAACATTCCTTTTTCTACTCTACTCATACTAAAGAGTCAGCATCTCCACAACATTCTTTATAGTTTCATGTTTCTTCATCCACACACCAAACTGTAGGTACCGGTACTCTATTACGGATAACTAATTGCAATTGCTGCAAAACACTTTTGCTATTTTTATAGTAAGCACAGTGAATGGAGCCTTCCTTCACTATATTTTTTGCATTCAGTAATTATATTTTTAATATATATGCAGATAGAAGTGATGGTACACTTAGAGCCTCTACCATCCTCTTCTCTTAAGCTGACATCTGACAAAAAGCCACTTTTAAAATAAAATTTTCATTCTACGTCCTCCTTTCAACAGTTTTTCAGGCTCAAATCCATTAAAAGGAAAACATGGCATGCAAATTTTATTTTTAGTGTCTTTTTGTTAAATTCAGTTTGAAAGGAGATGGTGGAAGATGGTGATTAAATGAAACTACCATAACAGGTTGAAATCTCAATAATAATTACAGGTTTGAAATACGTTAGTAGTTTTTACTTACACTCAAAATATGGGTTTTCTCAAGATTTTCCTTTAGTGTTAACTTTATTAATGAATAAATTAACTTAAGCTTAGAAAAAATTAATTCGACATGTTCATAAATATACCCAAAACATTAAGGATTGACAGAGTAGATTCTACCATTGATCTATGACTAATTTTTTATTTATTTTATTTTTAAAGTCATTTACTTTCTTTCCAATATCTTCTGCTTACATTTGTTAATATTCTGCATAAAATATAACATACATAGTGTTTATGAAATGAAAAATGTTATTGAGGTATGTTTTTGATTTTTTTTATAGCGTTTTTGAATGGCAAACAAGCTTATAAACCACTGGAAAGTAAAAGTTAATCGCTGTCCATGGAAACTTGCAACCTCAGAGAAATAACTAGTGTATTGCTGGTCTAATGGATAAGAATAGGAGATATGATGGAGGACGAATGGGTTATTGGTACTTTCATTTACTGGATGAAGTGCAACAGCGGAAGCTGGTACGTCACGTTTGTATTCTGCGAGTGTGGTATCTCACCAGACAAGCTAACCCATTTTCGTGCTGCAGTCAAGTTTACCACAGTATGGCTATACCCCTCTATTAAAGTGTATTTTTATGCTTTTAAAAGTTGTGAGGATATGCCTTAGCAATGGAGTGAAAAGAATCACACACACCTATTAATTTACTTTGGTCCATATGTCTGTATAATAAGTACTATTTTGAATACTTAAAAATATTTAAAATATATATGAAATAATGATTGGAAAAAATAGCAGCATAAGCAATGTTTCCCCATTAATAAACTACAAGTAATGAAAATAAAAAACACAAAAATCTCATTATAAGTTTTTTTTTCATTTCCAAATTATATGGGCAGTATTCTTCTTTGATAGAAATTTTGCAATTGTAATATTGATAAATTCATTCACAACTTACGTCACTAGGAGCAGGAGTATGTGAAACTGGAGCTGTGGGTGCGGAACTGGCGTCGCGCGCTAAACGCTGCTCCCAATAGCTACGATCAAGATATCGAGACAGCTCAGTGTTTCCACTACTATGTTCAGGGGACGCACTCACTGATGACGGAGTTGGTGACACTTTAATCATAAAGAAAAGAATTAAGATAAATTACGAAAATTGTTTATATAACTAATTATGTCAACATTGTTTTTTTACAATAGCTTTTTTACAAATATATAACTATCAAATGTTATTTGTCTTTTTCAAAATGTTGATACCATCATTAATTACACATCATTAAAAAATCACTGACCAACCACTAGCTATGTCATTATTTTTACTAAACTAACTAAAACTTCTCAAAAAAATTTTCACAATAGACACTAATCTCAAAGCTCAAATTATTGTCCAAAGAAAACACAAGCTGAAATTTCAAAAATATCAAAGTATTACCACTATTAGTACTTGTGATAAATCAAAGAGATTTATCACAAGTAATTAATTAATGAATTACACTATGTAAGCATTTTTAATATTACAGATATATATTATGCTTGCATGCTAAAATATATGCATTTAAACTGTCACCTATTTCTTTATTAAATATATTAATAGTGAGGGTTTCAAAAAAACTTGCAAAACCAAAGATTTATTAGGATTATTTTATTCATATTTAATAAATTTAAAATAGTCACTGTATATGTTTATGTAAGGAAAAAGATATTGTTTATTTAAATAATAGCACATTTGTTTTCCTGTTTATTACTGGTTCGTTTTAGCAATTTTAAAATACAAACTTACATACAGATGAATGGGTTTATTTCTATGAAGTGAATTCAAGAGAAAATTATTAAGACTTAATAAAAATCCTACCACTTGGTTGTTGTGGTGCAGGCTCCGGTACTATATAGGGTCGTGTTTTGCGTTCTTTTTCTTTGTGCTCAGCTTCTGACTGGCTTAATGCCAAAGCCAACTGTAACTCTTCCTCTTCCTGAAGTTCTTCAGCACTTTTGCCTGTTCGTTTCTATTAACATGTAATGGAATTATCATAGTTGTTAGCCAAAACCATATTGATAAGTGCTAGTGTTACTTCTTTAGAGATGCTCTAATTTTATTTTCCAACTTTAACAATTATTCATAATGAACTCTAACACAATGCACTCCAAGCTAAATAATGAAACTAGACTCCCCATGATAGTGATGAATCCATTTGATAAAACTTATATGATTTTAGTTTATTTTTAGATTAAATATAGAACCCTAAAAATTCAATTTTACATTAGAAATATTAATTTTTACCTATGCTCTAAAAGGATTTCAAAATATGACATCATAATTTTTTTAGACACAATTATTTATCAATAAAGTAGGTTTTCATGATGTTATTTGGTATGAAATGTATGTTTAAAAGGGAACTTTATTATTAAAATTTCAAGATCTTTCATGGGGTATGTGGATATAGATCTTAATATGGCATTAATTTCATCTTGATATTTCTGCTTTTAAGATCACGATGAAAGGCCAGAAATACGAACACCATACATCAAACAAGAATTTCATTTCTCTTTTACATAATAAAACCCTAAATATATCTACAGCAAAAATAAGCAAGATAACTTTCAGACAGAAAAGAGTGAATATTAGTAAAATGACAATATTTAGTTTAGATTACAGTAAAAATTCGATTATCTGGCTTTCAGTCATATGGATTCTCGATTATCTGGACTACCAACCGCGACCAGTATATTAAATACCTATAAGTCGAATTTATGCAAGCATGAACATGTCAGAACTGGCATTACCCCTGCCCGCGCCCCGCCGTCCACACGTTTCGTTATTGTTTTAGTTAGTTAGCAATTGTTACTCCTCTTTGACATGCGTCGCATCTACATATTTAAAAATGTCAAAGCGTAAGAGAGTGGTGTTATCGCTTAAAGACAAAATAAATACTATTCATTCATTAGAAATCAGCTCTCAAATGATTTGAAAAACAAACAGAGTGATACTGTGAGTTTACTATAGCTGAAACTAATTCATGACATAGCAACAATGAAGGGAAAAAGTGGCTTATGTCAAATGACAATTACCAAATATTTTAAACCAAATTAAACTTATTACATATTTTATTTCATGTTTAACAAATGCAAATTACCAAATACATATAGTTAACCAATTATATGTACATACCTAAATATTTAATTTCATGATTAAAGCTGCAGCATTTTAGTACATATGTCCAATGTATATAATCTAACAAAATATGTATGTACATATAATTAAGTGCAAACATTGTATGTTGGAAAATGTATCTGTTAATAACTTCTTAATAAACATTGATTTTTGTTAATATGTATTTGTTGTTTTTAATAAACACATAACATTATGTACTACATATGCACAAAACCCGCTTTTCTTCATACATTCGACTATCCGAATACCTAACAATTAGTCTGGTTAATCAAGTTTCTACTGTACATAAAATTTGTTAAGCCTAATGAAAGCATTATTAATTTATGATTTTGAAAAAATAGTGTACTAATTTAGATTCTAATGGTATTTATAGACCACAATAAAATTGAATAGAAGAAACTCGCATACCAAAATTTTTTTGGATAAACTAGGAATAAAAGTAAACTGTGACATTTATGTATTTAACTAACTGCAAGTAATAACTTCTTTTTGTCTCAATGTAATCCATAATAGAATGCAAAACGAAAAAGGTTTCAGAGATGATTTTATTGAATGAAATAAATTTGACAAATTAACAAAACAATTCTTCAGCTAAATATAAAAGCAGCTCTATGTTAAAGGATAATTTGAAAATAAACTTTCATATTGTCCATAAATAAATAATGTTTATTATGTATTTATAGACAATATGAAGATATTCCTGGCAGACAAGAATAAAAATGATATAGTTTTATTATTTATATATTTGTCATAAATGCAATAAAACTAATTACAAGAAAATTATAGTGTAATAAACTGCAGTTTAATACAATAAGAGAATTCTTCCACAAGTTTAAAATATCAACTTAAAATGAAATTCAATACAAAATCTAACATAATCAATGCATAATTATCTATGAAAAAATCTACAAAATCAAGTACCTAAAAAATGAATGCACACAAAGAAGGGAGAGAAAGTGTGTTATTTATTTGTCCAATTAGTTTGATTTTTACTTTAGTTTTGTGTGTCGCCTTAGAAACTGAGGTGTTTCAGGCATAGTTAATTGAAATTCAGATTTATGTGGGATAAACGGTGATTTAATCAATGCAGGTTTAGCATGATGAACAAGTTGGGCTCTTAATTTTGCATTCATTTTCTTTTCCATTTCCTGTCTCTCTAGTTCTAGTTGTTGACGAAGGCTTTCTTTTTCTTCCTCTCTTTCTTTGAGTTGTTTATCAAATTGTTCCCTTTCTATAGCTCTTTTTTCAGTATTCAAATCAAAAGGATCTGGGTTAGTAGCCTGATTACTTTTTAAGACTGGTTTGAATGGAGGCTTATATAGAACTACTGGTATTCGGGCCTCAAACTTATTTTCCTTGTTTTCTACAGAAGCAACTGAACTATTGCTTTTTGATGAGCAACCTACAACCTTTTGCATTCTTGCTTTCACTGTACCTGAAATTGGTTTAGCTCTGAAGTTATTCGCTAACTTCTTCTCTTCTTTTTTAACTTTATTTATCTTTTCTTCGTGTTTACGTTTTAACTCTTCATCCCTTTTCTCAAATGAAAACGGCTCAGGTTTAAGTGGACCTTCACGTTGTACTGGTTGAACAATCTTGGGTTTACGAGTATGTGAGAACTGTTTACCATTAATATCTGCATCTTTAATGTCGTCAGCTGATTTAGAATGTTTAGCATTAAGCTCCATTTTCTTTGCAACCTGTGATGTGAGTTTGAATTGGAGTTGTGTTTTCTGTAATATTTGTTTAGGCACAGGACGAGCTTTAAATTTATGAATTACTGATGATTCATTGATAGGCTTTTTCAAAACTTGTGTTAATTTAAATGGTTCCGGAACAGTCGCTGGTTTTTTTGGTATGTCTGGCAAATTCTTTGAACCCTCAAACACCGACTTTGGGATAGGGTTTGCTTTGATTCTGTACTTCTTAATTTCTTCTAGTTCAATTTCTCTCTTTCTTTTTGAGAGAGAGTATGCAAAGGACGTGTTCGACTTTTACACCGGAGCATCGGCGATTGTGGAATAGTAAGTCCAGACGGAGCCATATTAATTTGCGCTTTTACAAATTTAGGTCGAGTATGGAATCGTCCCGGTGTATCTCGATGATAATGATATATCCCTTCAGCCATCGACACAAACTTTGTCTTCGTTAAATCATTTGGTAATAGATGAGAACGTTTCCTGTATCTTTGAAGAACCGCTTCTTCATTACTCTGATTCAAATTGAGATTCTTCAAGTCGTCCTTGAGAGCAGTAATATCACTCATTGAAAGCGATTTCTTTAATGCGCCAAAAACATTATCATCAAGAGGTTGATCAAAACAATGTATATTTTCGAAAAATTCTTCTGGAGTCAACGGTTCACTTTTAATGTTCATTTTCTCACCCGGCGTCCAGTTAAGTCTCCTCTAAAATCAGTTACAAAACTTTTCCTCATTTTAGAAAGTTTTCTTTGTATTAATACAAGAATTAGTCACAAAACCAACTCGATCAAATTAGAAAATGCTGAAGTCGTTACTCTTAGGTCACATTCAAACGACAAACGTCAACGTTTTTTTAATGTGACTTGGAATCTAGTTTTTAAATTTTAGTATTGCCAAGTTCAAAGTTATCATCGATTACAATAGCGATATTACAAATAAATTTAATTCCAAGAAATTTATTTACTATTCTTAACTTTTGAAAATTTATTTTTTCATATGAATATATTTTCAAACAGGTTGTGACATTATGTAAAAGCCACTATTTTGGAACGCATTTCCACTATCAATCAACATGTCAATGTCAAACAAAATCGAGTTGACGTTTGCACACCGATTCTTTAGTAATTGTAAATTCTTTCGGTTTCATAAAATAAGTTTGTAAACACAAATAACTAAAGCAAAATATGGCTTCAACCACTTTACCAAACCCAAATACTTTATTACCGTTGGAACTTGTGGACAAATGTATAGGATCAAGAATTCATATTATCATGAAAAACGACAAAGAAATGGTTGGAACATTACAAGGATTCGACGATTTTGTTAACATGTTGCTAGACGACGTCACGGAATACGAATCAACTCCAGAGGGAAGGAAAATAACGAAATTAGACCAAATTCTGTTAAACGGAAACAATATCGCTATGCTAGTCCCTGGCGGCGAAATGCCGGGGGAATCTTATGATTAGCCTTAATTTGTATAAAATAAACCTTTTTTTTCCTGTATAATTGTTGTTTTCGTGCATTACTAAGGTAGGTACCTAATTATAAAACATGATAGATTGCTCTGAATTAAAATGTATGTTATGGTTGTAAAACAGATACATTAGATAATGTTTCGTTTATCAATTTTTTTTTAATAGATTTCAACAAGAACCTGAAATTGGACCAATAAATAAAATTTGAAAATTACAATAACCTCCTTTTATAACCTCTACCATTAATATGTCAAAATGAGTTTTTGTTTATGAATATCACTAATTATTAGATTTCTACAATTCATTAATTGGTATGCTTATGGATGAATATGCATATGTTAAGACATACATAAACCATAGACATATTTCAATAACCATGCTGCATAGAAGTACTGTTTCATCTAACAAACTAAAACATACACTACTGCTTAATACAAACTAATATCAATTTCATACATTTTACATTTAATAAAAACAGTATCCAACATGAAGTACACCATAGTACATGTGGTTTAATACAATCTTGGCAATATAATCTCACAAATATATGCATTATACAAGTAACAAAATAGAACAATTAATGTAAGAAATGTTTTTATAATAGTTATTTGGATTTGATGGAAATGTAACATTTTCAATTAAAATATTTTTAAATGGTGTATTGATTTTCAATAATATATGATAGATTTGACTTGGTGTTTGTTCACAACTTCTCCTACATATTGGCAAATTTTGTGATATCCATCTAATTTAGTTCAAATTTTTAGCCATGTGTCTTATGATATTGCAAAGAACATGGAAGCTCTTTTATCGGCTTCGCTTATGTGTTGGTGTTGTTGGTCAAATTTTTATCTATGAATACTTGAGGGAAATAGAATGGGTAAATGATCAAAATTCAATTTTGACTTGCAAAGCCTATCTGTACTATGAAATATATTTGAGAGCAAATAACATAAGGGAGGCATGGAAGATTGTGTGTAGACACTCTTATATCCGTGCTGAGTGGATCTACAAAGAAAACTAGTGAAAAATATTTCAATAGCAAAATTTTCATTACACAAAATCACAATTTACATAATAAAAAATATAATTTGATTCCTAAAATCTTTCACGAAATCCTTCTCAGAATAAAAAATAATATTTCAAATTCAAACCCCTCCATGAACCAAAAAAATATTGAATTATTTGAAATATCATAAAAGTTTAATATGTGATTAATCACCAGGTACTTTTGCAAAAATTACTGTTTTATATTATTACATATATTAAAAAATATTTCAATTCTAAAATCTTGCCAATTTTTTTATACTCAATATCTGCCAAACTTACAATTATGTATTAAAACTGTTACTCATTATGACCAAATTATAGAATATTGCATGAACTACAACAAACATGTTTATAATAGTTTTTAAACATATTTTATGAATATTTTATTCAAAATCCAATAATGTTATTATAATTTATTATAATATCTTATTTTTTCATAGTAAATATATTTTTAATGATGATTGATTTCTAGCACTATAGTATGTTTGAGTTCCTTTTTAACCCCAGTCATAGTAGAGCAAGAGTCCATAGCAGTCAGGCCTTTGTTATTTTATAAAAGATGAAAGTTTCTCTGTGATATCCCCAAAACAGGTAAAAACGATCCCCAACTATGAAGTTTGGATCATGATGGCTTTAAACAATAACAGGTAGCAAACGTGTATAAAATTGCACCACAAATTCATTAAAATATAAAACTTAGTTTTTATATATTTTATTCAGAATAATATTAGAATACACATCGTCCATTGCCAGATACTTAGTATGGTTGTACCCTGTCAGATACCTTTAAATTAAAATAAATTGTAATGAGACTTACGTTATAAAAGATGAATTTTATATATGTTACTTATCAAAAGATATTTCCTTAGTAGCCAGATAGATTTTACATCTTGTTAGACACATTGAAAGTCTGCCATAAAGGTACAAGAGCGAGGCAATAAATATGCAAGCAGGTGTGAGTAAGATAGTGCATTTGGTCTATTGCGATCTTTCACTGAGTGCCATCTGTTATTTATTCTGTATAGTATAGTGTGGTGAACTATTGTATACATTTTATTACATATTTGTATAGTCTATGAAATAAATTTTAATGTTTTTTTTTTTCAGAACTTGAATATTCAGAAATTATTTTTTTCCGTATGTCCTGTGAATATTTATAGCATTCTCAGTGATAACAACTATCTGTGTATTCATCAGGCAAAATAATGTACTTATATTTAAGGTGTTGTTTTTCTCACTTTAAAAACAGTTTAACATTTATTTAATGTCTCCTCAGAAAAGAATATTATTTTACCAACACTTTTTTACAAACAACACAGATTAATACATCTTCCATGATAACACTTACAACTATTTTAGACTGCAGAAATAAATAATATAACCTATTGTACATAAAATAGTTCACCACACTATAAATAATAAATGATGGGTGGTGAACAGTATAAATCACAATAGACTGAATGCAGTATATTTATAATACAATATTTCACTCGCATTCACTTTTATATATATTAGTTATGTGACGAATATTCACGTTTGCATTCGCAAATATTCGTATATTTCTTGATATTTATATTCGCAAACTTTATGCAAATATTTTTTGAATATGAACATCATAAAAAAAAATAAGATAAAGAAGGTCGATTAAAGAAATATTAATTTCTTATAATATTTATTACAAAACCTACGCATTGATTTCAAATGATTTCTCATAGCCGTTGTAGTTCTTCCTTTTTGAGAATATTCATTGTTACAGATCTTGCATCTAGCTCATTCAGCATCACAAAGCGTAAAATAAATCCATATTGCACTAGAAACTGATTTATTCATCTTAAAAAAACACTGAAAATACTCTAACCTCAAAATTTTCATGTTTCTGTTAACAATAGTTCGTTAAGTAAACATACAACATCAATTGGCCTTTTTTGGATCGGCTTAACAATGCTCGGAATTAGATGCAAAGGATGACAAATGTGTGAGTGTGACTCGCGAGTCGAGTAAGCTATCAAAATAAAGCCATTAATAAATGGCGCCAAATTCAAAAGTGAATATTCGCATTCGCGAATATTGACGGCATATATTCGCCTTCGCGAATGTCTAAAAGTTGATACTCATTACATCACTAGCACATATATTGTTTTCCCTCGCACCTACAGCATACTTTCAACATAAGGCAAGATGTAAAACTATTAAAACTGTCTGGCTATTGAGGAAACATTTTTTGATAGTATTGCAAGTAATGTATAGAATTCAGATTTTATACTACAAGTATAAATATAATTTATTATAGCTTAAGAGTGTCTGGCACGGGGTAGCAGCCATACTGTGTCTGGCAATGAACAATGTGATTTCTAATATTATTCTGAATAAAATATATAAAAACTCAGCTTTATAGTTGTAGGACAATATAATTAAAGATATTAGCCTTTTATTTTGAATAAAAGTAGCCCTTATATCAAGCATGTTAGAATAATACAAACAAAATCCAAAAGCCATTTGGATTTTGTCAAAGTTTGTAGTATTGCAGAATTATAAATCGTCTTGATGGATAATTTTGTGCAGACTGGATTAGTTCGGAACTGTTGGAGCTCTTCCTATAATAACAGAACTAGAGAGCAAATAAAAAACACACTATACTTTTATATCTAATACATATGGAGCTACACACATTCATACTAATGTATAAACAAAAACATCCTCAACAAAAACAAAATTTATATTGTCAAAATGTCATACAAAGTAGAGAGAGAAATAGTGTAACATTTTTATTTGATTTAGGTAATATTAGTGTTTATCTATCTCATAAATATAGAGTATCTATCTCATAATTCACTTTTGATTAATTTGTGATAGGTACTCTAAATAAACAATTTAATTATTGCAATGATAAACATAAATTGAATAGGTTTTTGCCTTGTAAATAGTTTTAATTTAAGTAAGTCGGACACAAATAAAAAAAAAAGTGAAACACGTTTTACTTCAATCAAACTATTTTACCATTAACTTTATTTTTCAGAGTGATAGATTCTTAAAATATAATGCGCTTTTCAAATATTTTGTTAAACCTATAAATTAAAAATTATTTATATTTGATTTTAATTGAGTGAGAAGGTGTAAAAACTAATGACACTATGTGTAGTCACACCCTAGTACCATTAAGTGTTTAACATGTTACAAACCTGAGTTGTGAGAGAGTGGAATACTTGTGACACACGTTTACTAACTGCTTCCACTAAAGTGAAGATTCGCGGCCATCTTTTTTCATAATGCTTGGTGGTATCAAAGTATTGCAGTATTATTGAATTACATGTATCAATTTTTAACTCCATCAGATCATGGAAGCGAATTAAATTTACGAAAAAAATGATTGCCAGAATTGTAAAACTTAAAAAAATAGGATAATAACCCATATCTTCAAACATTATTGAGTATATGTATATTTGTGCAGGGTATCCAATTCAATAAATTATATCTAAGCGAACCATCCACACGATAAGCAGAACACTTCCTGATGTATATGGTTTACAATGGCAACAATACTAATACAATACCAACTTTATTTTAAATTATTAGAATGGTTTTAATAAAGAAATAGTTGTACAATAGTTCTATTCTTATCATCTCAATTTGATTTGTGGGATATGATTTTTTTTGACATCCTATGGTTATGAATAAAATGAATTTTATAGAACCATTAAACTCAATCAAAAACACTTTAATAATTTTTAGTAGAAATACAATCAAGATCCAGCCAAATTGAGAAAGTGGATACGTTTTGGACAAATGTTTTAATTATAATAAAATCAAAATTACTTACTTGCTGTTGCTGTGCTGGTCCATAATCATTGCTGGTATCCACAATTTCTAATTTGGTAGCTGCAGTTTGTGGACGATTCATTTTTTCATAGCATGCATCACAAACACGTACCTAATAACAATAATTGTTTGACAACCTTCTGTACATTGATTAGTACCAAATACATGAGATCTCACACTTAGGTCATATTTTCAATACAATAATCTCATGTTTTCATTTCTCTTCTTGAAGCTGATTCTAGATTATTACTAAAAATATTATTCATGTTAAAAGCAAAAAATCTTTTTTACACATGCATACAGCTTAACAATGATAATATTAATTGATTGATTTTCATAACAGTTTATATTTAACAAGAAAACAAAATTTCTAATCTATACTAATAAAAGGACTAATGAATTTTAGTGTCATTTTTTATATGTATAATAGTTGAAACATAATTATTTGTGTGTATTTATATGTATATAAAATAAATTCTAAAACAACCTAAACAGTTAAAATAGACTATTATCTAATATTATATTATAGTATGTACTTTAATATTCAGTAGGATTTTCGATCACAAAATAAATAAGAAGACTAATATTTTAAATATCATTATGTTCGATTTACATTAATATAAGATGTTAAAATAACCTGATAAACCAATAAGCCGATTAAAGAACTTAAAATATTGATAAATCCTTAATATAAATTAATAAGATTTGAAAGAATATTTAACTGAACTATCAATAATATACAAACCTCCTTTTCAATACCATATTTGGGTATTGTTGATGTCTTAGAGCTACACTGTTGACAGAAAACTTGACCGCAAGCTCGACAGTGATGGCGTCGCAGCATCAGAGAAAATGCTACTCGACATCTGTTTAAAATATGTAATACAATTCTTTTTATAATATACAAAACATTACAAAAGCCTGCTGGAAATTTAGACTGTGTTTAGAAACTTCTATCAAATCTGATAAACAGAAAAAATAGGAGGATGGACATACTGGTGAAGAAATATCAGAACCTCAATATTTTGTGATTTACTTTTTAGAATGGACTTGACAAGTTTAGCAGGTTTGTATTTAAAGTTTCTTTAACTTATAAAAACTTTAGACGTCTCATTTAAAAAGTTTTCTTAAACATTATCCCAAAATAAAGGGGATACACTCATAATTTTAATAGATGGGGACATACTCTATAATAAGTTGTTTTTTTCCCAGTCATTGAGATTCATATCCCAAATATTTCTATAAGAAATCACAAAATACATGTAATTTGATAAATACAGACTCGAATGGATTTTCCTTTGTTGAATTATGGAATGCAATTTAATGATTTTTTTTATTATATTAGATTGAGGAAAAAAGTTTTTCATATTTTATAAGTAATAAGTTGAAGTAAAATCTTGTTGGTTGGTTGTGCTGTTTATATCTGGCTAATTTTGATACAGTTAAATAGATGACATTTGAGAAAAAAAATAAAAATGGTGTCCTGTCATTTTTCTAATGTTTTTTGTCCACCAAAATGATTGAATCTAATGTAGAAATTTGATATATTTTGAATTTTATTACAAAAAAGGGAAAATATGACATAATTGCGAAAAAAATTTGTGACCTTCATGGACCTAATGCAGTGTTAGTAAGAGTAGCACAAAACTGATTCAAGTGCTTTCAGTCTGGTATTTTGATGTTAAAGATGAACCTCGCTCTGGTCTACCTGTTACGGATAAAGTCGATGCCATTTTGGAAAAAGAAGAGCAAGACTGGCATATTAGATCTTACGACATAGCTAAAGAATTAGGGATTGACCACAAAACAGTTTTGACCCATTTGAAAAAGCTGGATACACAGAAAAGTTCGATACTTGGATCCCACATAAGCTCACTGAAAGAAATTTTGTGAATTGTGTACTCATTTGCAAGTCTCTGTTGAAACGTAATGAAACCAAACCATTTTTCAAAAGGCTGATCACTGGTGATGGTGATGAAAAATGAATTGCCTACAAGGACGTGCGAAAAAGATTATGGTCAAAAGGCAAACAATCTCCACAGGCTATAGTGAAACCTGGATTAACTTGCAATAAGTCGATGCCATGTGTATGATGGGATTCGAAGGGCATTATTCATTATGAGCTTTTACCGCCAGACAAAATCATCAATTTGAATCTCAACAGCCAACAGCTAATGAGACTCAAGCCAGAAGTAGAGAAAAAATGGCTGGAATTGATTAACAAAAAGAGTGTAATTTTTGACCACGATAAAGCCAGACCACACACATCTTTAGCCACTCAGCAAATATTAATGGAGTTTGGTTGGGAAAAGTCAGTGTATCCACCATATAGCCCTGACCTTGCACCCTTAAATTTTCACTTGTTTCGGTCTCTTCAGAATTCTTTGGGTAGTGTGTGTTAACAACAAGAGAGGACTGTCAAAACTGTTTGTCGCAATTTTTAGATCAGAAGTCCCAAAATTTTTAGAGCAATGAGATTATGTCACTACCTAAAAAATGGAAACAAGGCGTTAAATACAATGGCATATATATAATATAATTAAATGTAAATAAAATATGATGAAAAATTATCTTGAATTTGTATATAAAATAGGAAAAATATTTTCCCTATTTCATTATTTCAGTCAGACTTATAGAGATCTCATGATGAGTAAGCCAGTCAATGGTGTTTTTCTTATATATGTATAGATAGATAGGTACTCAAAAGTATTTCATTTCTTATTTCATGAGGTATTTTACTTTCTTCATGAGGTATATGAGGTATTAGTCTATTCAGCCATTTTGGAGATTAGCCTGGCGGACTAATAGACTTTATCAAAATCTTATGTTCTTTATCGAAACCGCATGTTCTTGCTGTATTTCAAATTTTATCAAAATAGACAAACCATTTTTAAGTTATAAAAAAATATTAGGACTTGGAATTAATTGGTAGCGTTTAATGACAGATGGCATAGGTAGTACTGTATTCCTACCATACCGACAGTAATTTATTTATCGTAAATCAGCTGATATCAGGTGTCATCGCTATTATTATTTTATTTTAAAAACGTAAACAACAACACTTTATGATTAATTAAAAATGTCAAAATTTGTGCCAAATAAAGTGTTTTTACGGGGAATTTTGCTCCATTATATCAATATGGGTAAAACCGCTGCCGAAAGTCATCGGATTCTGTTGGAGTTTACGATGAACATGCTCTAGCTGAGCATACGTGTAGGAAGTGGTTTGCGTGTTTAAAAAGTGGTGATTTTGAGCTAGATGACAAAGAACGACCTGGACAGCCAAAAAATTTGAAGATGAAGAATTACAGGGCTTGCGCTTGATGTAGATTCATGTCAAATGCTTCAAGAATTGGCTACATCGTTGGCAGTTGATTTATCAACGGTAGGAAAACGCCTCAAAACAATGGGAATGATCTAGAAGCAGGGTTATGGGGTGCCATATGAATTAAAACTGAGAGACATTGAGAGACGTTTTTTAACCTGTGAATTGCTGTTTGAACGACAAAAAAGAAAGGATTTTGCACCGAATTGTCACTGGTGATGAAAAATGGATCCATTATGACAATCCCAAGCACAGAAAGTCATGGGTAAAGCCCGGTCAGCCATCAACATCAGTGGCGAAGCAGAACATTCATGGATCCAAACTTCTGCTCTGTATTTGGTGGGATCAGAGGGGAGCGATTTATTACGAACTCCTGAAACCAAATGAAACCATAACTGGGGATCGCTACCAACTACAATTGATATGTTTGAGCCGTGCATTAAAAGAAAAATGGTCGGAATACAGCAAAAGACATGCCAAAGTTATTTTACTGCACGACAATGCTCATCCACACATCGCAAAACTGGTAAAAACGTACTTGGGAATGCTGAAATGGGATGTTCTACCTCACCCACCGTACTCTTCAGACATTGCACCTTCAGATTACCATCTATTCCGATTGATGGCACATAGCCTGACTGACCAAAGTTCACTTCGTACGAAGATTGCCAAAAATGGATTGATTTATGGATTTCATCAAAAGACAAGGAGTTTTTCCAGCGCAGTATTCGTCTCTTGCCAGAAAGTAGTAGGAAGTGATGGGAAATATTTTGAATGAGGTATTTTTTGTACTCTAATCAAAATAAATCATTATTTTTAATTAAAAAAACGCTATGAATTAATTCCAAGTCCTAATATATAGACAAACAGACAGACTAACAAAATTTTAATAAATAGCCCTTGATTTTACAGATCTAAGAGACCCAAGGCCTAAGCATTTAATATTAATTTCAACTATATACATCCCTGAGAAAAAGGGTGAAAACAGACAAAAAATGGGCAACTAAGTAATCTTATAAGGGTTTATTTTTTTCTTTTTGTGGTAAGGAATTCTAACAATGATAGAATTGGAATCAATGAGTTACAAAACAAATATATAGATATGGGGGGGGCGGGGCGGGGCATCGTGCGCACATCACCTAAGGATGTATCTTGTGAGATTATTTGACTTATAGAAATATATGGAAGATAAAAAAACATGTGAAATGACTGTATGCATATATTATAATAATAATTTTCACCTGTGACAAACTTCCCCATCAGCCCACTCTGGAGCAGTGTCGGCGGAGAACATGGCGTCAGATTCTTTCAGAGATGGAAACTTATGACCTTCTGCTTTCAGAATATTGACCATATCCTGTCAATAATATTTAAAATTTTAAAGATTGTAAAATCCTTTTTCTAGCACAGAAATAATCTAGAAGTAATTTAAATTGAAAAAGGTTAATAAATGTATTTCTTAGTGTATATGGGTAAAAAATGCTATTGAAAACCAATGATTGCAATTACAATATTTATAGTTGCAATCCTTTTAAGTAATTACATTTTACACATTATACAATAGTATTACCCCACATGTACTGTGAAGATTATAAAATGATAATTTTAAAGTATTTTAAAGTTTATTTTTATAACTAAATTATTGTTTATTAGCCAACAGAATGTGTTAGCATATATTATATCTCAGAAATAAAAGACGTTACCAAATCTGTAACAAAAAATTAAAAAGCACCTCTTTGTGGGCTAACATTGTAAATTTAGGTATATGATGTATTAAATGAAACATAAATAAGCACAGTGAAAACACATTAAATAAAAGCTTGTATTTTACAATTATGATTTAAAAGAAAAAAAACAAGTTAAAATCAAAGAAGACAATAACCAATATACTAATAAAACATTTCACTGTTTGCTATTAATAGTTACAAAAAAATAAAATTTAACAGTACATAAAAAAGACCAGATTTCTTAATTATTTTCAATATTAATACTATAATCAATAAAGAAATATTAATATCTTTCAAGACATAAATGCAAGTCTCACAAAAACATGATTAAATGTGTATCTATACAATATTAATCATTAGATAGATGAATCATGGACTGAGGAGGTTATATTGGCTTTGATAAACAGGTGAGGCCTTTGTTGCTACAGATAACAATACAAAGTATAATGAAATAGATTATTAGGGAGTAAATCAGGAATACAGAATAAAATTATATAAAATCAAAATAATATTATTTGAAATTCAGATATTTTAATAAAAATAATATCAACATTGAGACAGTATGCAATACCAACACCAAATTGTTATAAAAAACATTCATTCAAATAATTTAAATTCTTACTTAAATATAGTATCCCAATCACTGGCTTGGTGAAAAACAAAGTATTTTCAGGAAATGATACTATTATTTATCAAATTCGAAGTCTGGGAGAATGTAAACATAGTTATTAATTATAATGAATACTTACTCTTTTAAATGGTGCAGTCATTTTATACCATTTACTTTTTGCACTGTAACTATGATGTATATAAAAGTGAAACTACTATATTATAAACTCATATAATTACATAATTAAATTACTGGAAAATCAATACTGTGCGTTATGTATATCATGAATGCCTCAGCGGGATTGGTTACTTATTTAAATTGACACATTCACACAAACCATTTCTGCTTGAAAGGTTCATAATATTATATCTTATTATTAACAATACATTAAAGTATTACATGCACATACTTTTTTGGGTATAAAATATAACTACAGATTAATGTTATTACTGTTACTTTTTAATTACTTTAGAATTTAATATTTTTGTAAAATTTATATTTGAATTCCTGTGCAACTTTATAGAAAAAAAAACAATGTAAAATGAAAAAATGTGTAAATTACAAATGCAACTCAAGGTAATAAACATATAACCTTTTTGTTATTACTTATGTTGAATTATTTATGCTGTTAAAGGCCACTGAGTCCAGTTCATAACTATTTTTATAAATCTCACCTGCACTGCTCTATATTTAGGAGTATTTCTGAAGGCAAAAGCCCAGGCTTGTATTAATTCAAGTATCTTGTTTCGTAAATTTTCATGCGGAGACGATTTTACCAATTCACGTAACATCTCACAAAATGCTTTTGTAGCAACTTCATCGTGAACTCCAGAGCCTAGTAGAAAAATCAACCAGAAATCAATGCACAAGTGTAATAAAAAATATTAATGGGTTATTCCATTCTAACTGTGATTATTATCACTTAAATGTCAGTACCGTGGACATGACAGGGTACTGACATTTAAGTGATATAATAAAAGTTTTCTCTGAGTGGCAAATTATATTATATAAAATAATATTGAAATATGTTTATAATTATCCAATTAACACAAAAATTTCATCAATAGATTAGTAATTAATGACTAATGAAAACAAATAATACAGGACATTAAAAATCACAGTTAGAATGGAATCACCCTAATACATTTTTTACAATATGTAGTCTATATTAGTATAACAACAGTCGATTAAATACATTAAGTATATAAATGTTAAATAGTTATTAGATATGATTTTATAATCATTTAACTATTGTATTTGTGTATATCTGGTTGGGAGTTTAATAATATATGCACATGTATAAGCTTGATGTAGTTATTGTATGGTTGTTGGCCCTGAGTAAAAATCAGTTCTACAGGTGTTTTCAACACATTGTAAAAGTTGGAGCAGAGGCCATATAATTGCCACAAAGACATCTTCAAACCAATACTCTTTTTTAAAAACATTATTATTAATATTCATCTTTTAAATTTTTGTGTATTATTTCTGAGCAATTAATGAATATCATTCTTTTTTTTTCTAATAATTTCATATCAGTAATTTTATTATGTTTTATGGTAACAGATCTTACCACAATTTTTAACAATACTCTCCAAAACGAGAAGAGCAAACATTGCTTGATGAGGATTTTGAGAAGCCAACTTCTTTTTAACTGCCGCAACAGCATACTTAGGCCTATAAAATTGGGTCCAAGAATTAATACAAATATGATTTAACAAGGTTGCATGTTGAGAAATTACATTGAATGTACCTACAATAACGAGATTGAATTTTACTTACGAACAGTCATTTTGTCGAATTAAATCGCAAATTTGGATAATTGTTGGCCAATCGGGATCCAGACGAAGATTGCTGGTTGCTTTATCTAGAAGAACATATTTCCCTTAATTACACAGACTACCATAAAGGTAATAATAATCCGTAACACATTAAAGATACATTTAAGATATGTATTATCACTATTTTTTTTTGTGAATCAAAACAAAGAAATAGCGAAATTATTTATCAGCTTTCTCCTCTATTGCCTAAAAAAAGAAAATTCGATGGAAAATTTTGATAATGAAAAACACAAAGCACCCACCAAGCAACTTATCAAAGTTACTCGAGCGAAACATCGTTCTCTCTGCAATTTCAAGTTTTGTATTAGAAATTATATAAAAAAATAATTATGAATTGATTTAGTATATCACTTTCCACTCGCAATGACACTTTCAGACGAAAAATGACAGTACACTTTGTCAATTAATGAATACTTTTTCATTTTTCTAACCATCACAAGTTCCTTGGATGCTACAACTCAGTCATAATAGAGGTTGTTTGAACTTATTGTTTTTGATTTAAATACATTGAATAAATTTTTGTTTATTTAATTTTTCATTTGAACATGAATGTTCTTTTAATGTAATTCTAAAATCAGTTGATTATATCCACACAAACATTAGACAAATAATTAAAGAGTAAACTTACATCTGTATGAGGAGTTACGTTATAGGCACTTTACTAAAATTAGAAACGTATTAAAAAGCATTAAATCATTTGACTTCGGTATGGCTTGGCATAATGCATTTAGAAACAAATTTAGACACTTTTTAAAATGAAAATTACCGTTGCGATTTGAAACTCGATGAAACGAAAAAACGCCAATATATATTAGGCTGATTCAAAAACAATTCTCAGAACCATGCTCAAGTTTCAATTAGATCAACAAAAAAAGCTTTGTAAAATATGAGCCCTTAATATTAATAATTATTTTGTCCGCATCGCACTTTTCAAGTTTTCATAAGAATAACACTGAAAAAATTATTTTCTTTTTTCTGATTTCTATAACTAACGATTGATACGTTGTTCTATAAAGCTCTTGGAACATTTTTGTACAGAATTGAATGCTCTAAAAAAAGGTCTGAAGTCATTTTGCGATAAGTCAACTTGGTTAAAAGTAATTCAAGGTCAAAATCAAATTCACCAACATTTTAGCAGTTTTTCTAAATAAATTAGCAAAAATATTGTTTTTGGAAAAATGTGCCCATAATTTCTATAAAAATACAAGTTGAACTCCTGAGAACTGTTACTGATATTTTTTGCTAAAATAAAGATATACATAATACAATGAACAATTCATCAATGACGGTTAACTCTAAATTCAGGATTTCTCGTTCGAAAGTTCGCGTCAATTGTTCGATTGAGATATTTTTTTAAAATTGATTTTTACTTGAAAGATGTATTTGTGTAAGCTTACGTATTATCATTTGTTGAAATTAAGATCATGAATAATAAAATGTTATATTACTCCTAAACTGCAAATGGCACTGTTTAAGTGAGATATATATGTAGTCTTTACAATCCATTTATTTGTAGTTGGAAAATGAAATAAAAAAAATATGCGTTTTTTATTTAGCACAATTTTATAGCTAATACATTTCATTCATTCATTTCGTCAAATACGTGTCATTACGTCATTTTCAAGAAACGTAACGAAACCAGTGACTTGGTCGGCCTCACCTGTTTCAAAACTAGTGATTTTTGTAACTAGCTATTTTCTTTCAGCTACTGTGATTGTTTGTATAAATACCACCATCTATGCCACACGAAACGAAGATAAATTAAATCACTATCTAAGTGTTTGTAGCTATACAGTTAAATCAATAAATTAATTTCCCTTCATACTTTATTCAGGCTTAGGACTGACTGCATTAAATATATTTATGATTGATTAGTGTTTACTATAAAACAGTGATTTTTATAAAATAATTAATGGATTACTTCAGATTTATTCGTATCACCCGCTCTAGCTTACTTGGAAATTTTCGATCTGCCATCTCGCTTGGTCGGCCAGCCGATAAGCGCGATGCAAAAAAAATGTAACGCTGTGCGCTCGACTGACCGACTGACAGTCAACTCTCGCTGTCGACTGTTCACACCCAACAATCACAGTTGACAATAATAACGCATTTACAAAAATCACTACTTTTAATTTGACTCGAAACTAGTGATTCGGTTACATGCCGTGCTAGTTAGTTATTGTATCTAGTGACGTGAAATAACGCCCACGCCTACAACAAATATTATTACACGACATCAACTACGGATAGCACTATATATGTTATGTGCCTATCTAAATATTTGTTTTTGTAAATAAAAACAAGTACCTTTTCGCACTACATCAGGACAGTGTCATAACTGTTAATTATACGGTCATCCATCTAAATTTTTTTCAGTCTGCAGACCCTTATCTATATTTATACCAAAATTCATCAAAATAGGTTTAGGCGTGAAAGACGCTTTCATGCTTAAACCTATTCACTTTCATGAACAACAAATTCACTTTCGCATTTATAATTTTATGAGATTATAAACACAAAAGAAATTCTAGTAAGTGTGTTTGTCTATTAACTTTATATTTATATTAACGGACTTAGATATGGTTTGACAATAAGATGTACTAGTCTCAGGAAAGTACTTTTTATTGTGGGGAAAATATCTGATTCCGAAGCAAATGCTTTGTTTTTTATTTAGAATGATAGATGGACATATTTATAAAAAGGAAAATAGAAATAGATTAAACGTGAGATATAAATTTATATTTCTTTATTATTATATTTTAATAAGCTTAAACAAGCTTTAACTTCCTATGTTTTCTGCTGAATCGGTTCAACACACGCGGTCTTTACTGTGTGCAAAGGCATGATAGACGCAATAAAGTGAACGCAGCGCATGCCATGGCAAAAACTGTACCAATCTGAGAAAGTATTAAAATTACTTAAAATTTCCTAAAATTTGTATTTTTAAGTACGAATAGGTTATTATAATAGTTGTTGTATTAAGAACTGTTAAAATAATGACACAAATGGTCAGTATACTGCATGGAATCGATTATGCGTCATTCCGCAAATATAAATAACCTCCTTCTTTTTAGAACCACTTTGACAAATAAACCATAGTAAATGAAGTAGCTGTTTCTGAAAAAAATAGCTTAGAACGTAAACGTATAAACATACGAAGTACAACCGTAGCGTTTAGTAACAAGATGCGCGCGCCTAATCCCGCCCACCCCGCAAGCGACGTTCGTACGCAGCGGGCGCTAGCAAACAGTGTATAGGAAGTGCGTCCGTCCGCGCGCGGTTAACGACCGGACGCGCGGCTTTAGAGGTTTAGGTATTTTGTTATATAGAGCTACGTTTACGATATTAACTTTTTTGAAACTAAGTTTGTGTGTGATTAATATTGAAGTGTTTAATAATAATGCCTTTCACTGCTATCGAATATGTAAATATGATCTATTGTTGGGGTGTTTGCAGAGGTGACATCGCTGCGGCTCCAAAATTTTATAGCAAAACTTACTCTGATAGTCAACAACCTGCGAATCCACGAGCAATAACTGCGTGCTATTTATTGTTTTCGTGATAATTTGCCTTAGTTTTCCTTACTCGTTTAGAGGAGAGTGAAACACGTGGAAAATGAGAGACTAATATAATAATACCTTCAGCGATCTTTACATCACTCACAACATCAGGTGTCGTTTATAGGTAAGTGACTAGATAAATTGTTTAAAAATAATACATTGTATAGCCCTTTTGTCACTTGCCCGGGCGCGGTACGCGACGCGCGGAGTGTGAGCGCGTAGGTGCCGTCTGGCCGAGCATTTCGGACGGTTTTCTTTATTATTATTTTGTATTATATATAAGCATATTTTCAATGATACATTTTTATTATAGTAACTTTGGCAAAGTTGTTCTAAAAAGGAGGAGATAATGAATATTTGCGGAAAGATGCATAATCGATTCCATCATGTATTCTACATTTCTTACGTGTTGTGCGATAGTTACAGTCTAGTAGAGAAATCAGTTTATTGCGAAAAACAGCTAAAGATCTCATAAAATATATGAGCCATGTTAATTTTTTTTTTGTATATTTTATCGCAATTTTTTTTAAATATTTTGATATATACGGTGTTTTTTAAATTTTTAATTATTTTAGAAAAAATATAAAGCAAATCAAAATATGCTTATAACAGATTGTTAAAATAATAAACAATGAAATTGTTGATAATTTTTTTTTTATAATATTGAGAATAGACAATCATAATAAAAAAAGATTTCTTAAGTAGTTATTTTAATGTTTCATAAATAAAAAAAAACTATTATAAGCAATAAATTTTAAATTTAGAAATCATTATTTCAATACGAAAATAAAATTATATAAATTTTTTTTAATAATATTAAACTTCTCCATTTGTTTATAAACAATTTTTAAACAAATGACATAAAAATTTTTTGCTTAGTTGCTAAATGCTATTATTAGATGCAAAAATAGCAATGATGAAACATTTCGTAAAAAAAACCTTTTAACTATCTATTTGGAATATTTTATTTTTTATAAACTTTAAGAAATCATAATAGACAAATATAAATACATCTATAAAGTTCTATGACGGAATCTTGTTTATTGTATATGTATATAAGAAGGGTTCCAAGATTTTTACTTCTTTGTTTGATTTATAGATCAATTATTTAAACTCTTATATCGCCTTTTACGAAAACAGAAATCAGAAAAAAAAATAGTCAATTAACAATTTTATAACTTTGTGAATAATCGATTTAGTTTTTTTTTTTCTAACAGGGCTGTATTTCTTCAAGTGTCCCGATGACACTATAATTTATTCATATTTTTTAATTTATATTTAATACAATTAAAAAAATTATTTTATGTGGTATACTCTCATTAGTGGCGGGGCGCTCATGCTGTAAAGGTCTCGAGGAAGCCTATTTTCATGGTGAATTGTAATTATAAATAAAAGTGATAGAGTTCTGAAGTTAAAACTTTTTTATTGGAAACTTTTATCCTCCTTAAGAAACTTTTTGTATACTTTCGCAATTTCTTAAACTATACAAGTTATTTCCAAAAAAATACTTCTTATTAAGAATTGTGTTTCAAATCAAATGAGCCATCACTCATATTTTTAAGACACCTTTAACTGTTCTTCGCAGAAAACTCATTTTTCGACTAGACTTTTAATATGATTAATGTAAGTATTCATCAAATTAAAATAATATGAAAAAAAAAAAAAACCTACCATTTAGTTCGCATATTAAATAAATGCAAGCTTTCCTTTTCTATGGAAAACAATCTATTTGATATACTTATTCCTAAGTAATCGCTAATGGGAGCCGGGGCGCTGCGGTCGTGTACGTAGCTAAAAATTGTACATCTACTTGTAAATTGTTAGAGACGAGAAGCGATTTTGATAATAATGATAATGGATAAATTATTACACGGAGACTGGTATTGAATCTTAAATTAAAAGCGACTAAGCAGTAAATAATTTTTCAATCCTATCAACTTTTCTAGGGTGGACATAAAAGTTTGTTGCGTTGGCACCGCCCACCCTTGCTTCTCTATAGCTGCGCTTATGCTTCAAGTCCAAGTTACAGCGGGACGCTGCAGTGTCCTGTCAGCGACGATGAGGTCAAATTAGACGTCCACTAGGATCTGAAGTGAATCATGTTGATAATCTTGATCGGTGTTCGGTATGTGAGCTAGTCATTACAAATGAACTAATAATCTTCGTGAAGAAATTTCGCGCTACCCTAAATTAGAATGATAAATTAATTTATTTAATTGAACACGTCTCGCTCGCTCAAAAATCATAAATTTTAGTTTACTTAAAATTTCATGTTCCTTTTCACCTAATGTTAGGCTGACAAGCCGAATCAACAATCATTTAATCACATGTCTATGTTAAGTTCCCGAACATGAGATTAGTAGGTTTTACCCTTAGACTCCCAACAAAACTTAAAAAGCCCGAGGGCTATTAATAGCTATAACTGTAGTCACCCCAAGAGAGTGTTTTTAGTAAATAAAATCCTACATCATCCGGTTTTTAGGTCATGCAAACAAATATTTTTCATCTCAAGCTTACTCCTAAGAAATATAGAAAACTTCTAAGAATAGAAAACAGACCGGCTCGATCGGTGAGATACCACACTCTCATAGAATGCATACGTGAAGTATCAGCTTCTGCTATTACATTTCGTCCAGTAAATAAAAATTCCAAAAGCGCACTCCCCCTCCATCAACCCACCTTTCACGAGATATACTTTTCCTTCCCAAAAGCAGTAACAGACTTTTAACTTAGTCTTATTTTCAAATGGAGGTCGGAATCAGTAAGCAGTCATATTCGTCTTGGATGACCTATAACAAACACACATATGATAAGTCAGATTCGAATTTTAGAATAATTTTTGCATTGCATTTAAATTTAAAATTTATTGTATTTGATAAAGGACGTCCTGACATGCAGCAAATCAGGACGTGGGTACTATACGATATTATATTTCTATACATATAGTATATTATATTTATGTATGTATATTATATTTATATATGGATATTATATTCATATATAATATATTTGTTGTTGAAAATTGAAATATAATCCACGATAGATTATTAATTAAAAGTTGATTTATCCGAGATGTTGCTGAAAGACAGGTCAGTGCACATGGAATAAAAAGACACGGTTCGGTCTTCACAGAACCATAGCTTCAAGAATGTTTTATTCAGTTTTAAAAAACTTTGCCTCTGCAATAACGAATTCAGTTTAATATACAATATTGCTAAAGTTATTTATTCGGTTTAATACAAAATATTTTACCGTAATTGTCATTTATTATACCAAATGAATCAAGAATTGTTTCAGCAAGAATAGAAATCATTATATCATTTGTTAACCTAATACCGAAGATTTTAGTTTATTCTTTTAAGTTAAAGTAGCTGACGGAAGAATTCCCAAATGACTGTAAAATTCGGGATCCGGTCATTTAGTTACCAAAGGTGTAAGCAGATAATTGTACTACCAAACTAAAATTATTGTAGATCAAATAATTAAAGATATACAAATAATTATGTTTTCATGGCTATAATCAAAACAGCAACAATACCTAAGAATTTCCATTATGAAAATTGAAACGAAACAAGAAAATACTGTTGTTGTTCACATTATCTATTAGTGATAAAAATATACAACTGCTTAAAGTTTTTATATTATTTCATGATGTCATGTGTCATATTCATTTTCTAATTCAATTATATATTTTGCCCGTTATCAGAATCATTAAGTTTATTGCATCTAATATTTTTTACGCGTTGCACTATTTTAATTAGTAAAAGACTAGTCCTGTGGTAATATAAATAGAAAAGCTTCTTCAGTCCATTTTTTTCAGACATTGCCGTTAGAATTCCATTCCAAAAACAGACAACGAAACGACGCCTTCAAATGAGGAATGCAGATCTGATGTAACTTAATCCCCTTATTGTGTATGGTTAGACTACAGTCCATATAGTTTGCTATATATAGCATATAAATTATTTTTACGTACGTACATACGTGTGTGTGTGTGTGTGCAGTGGCGGCGCTACACCACTCGTGGACGTCGGCGACATCAGGTTTGCGAGGCCTCTTTTTAATAACTTGTAGGCAAAACTTTTTTGTTTGCGAGGCCCCTTCAGGCGCGAGGCCGTCGGCGGTCGCCGACGTCGCCGACGCCTAGCGCCGCCACTGTGTGAGTGTGTGTGCGCGCGGACGTAATATAGTGGCAACCAAACGTCATATTGTGAAAAAGAAAAAATGAAAGTCAGCGAACTATAGTGACTGAAGTAGAGTATCATCGAATAGGGCTTAGAAAAATAGGTTCCTTTAATAATTTTTCGCTTTGAGTGACCATTTCGGAAGTATAATAATTTAAAATTGGCTTACACTAATTCTCACTTAAATTATGATAAAGTTGTGATAAAGTTCCCATATAATCGCAAAATGGGTCTTTTTATTAAAAATTATTATTATGGTTATAGTATAATTTTTATAATCGAATGACAAATCGAAAATGTTACTGCTTTCAAAGATAACTTTAACAAACTCTTACCTAAAGTTATACATAATATAATGAGAGAAAAATAATATAATTAAGAATTAATAAATAATTAAAAATAGGTACAATATTAATAAGTAATTGTTAACATTATAACGATAAGAAAAATAAAATATCACGATTATTACAACGAGACACGTCGTTAACACCGCTACTTGCGAGAAAGTAATCCTAGGATATTATAAAATAGAAGTAAGAAGTAATAAATAAAAAAAAAACTGTGTAAAAGTGAACTAAAAAGACTGAAACAATGATGATGAAGAAAATGATCCAATCAAGTATAATAAATATTTGCAGTTGGAGGCATCAGATTCATGTTTCCTCACATATTTCCTCTTGCTACAAATATTTATCATTATTGATTAGTAGATTACTTTTATCGTCTTGTTCCTACCTTTTCAATTCATTTTTATACAGTCGGGTTTTTAAAATATATTAATAATTTTTATTTTTTTTATTTCTATCTATTACGTGGTGTATGTGCAGTTTGTACGAATTTATTTTATATGCTTAGCGTTGGTATGACTGAAAACCAGTTTAAAATAAAAACTGTATTCTTGCAGTATTTATCAAAATTTAACTCAAAATGCATAAAATACATTTAATTTCATTATAAAATTAAAATAAGGTAAACGCTCCATGTTAAATATTAACTAATAAATTAAAACAATGCTATGTTCTTTTACTTTACGCCATTTGATAACATAATAAATTCGCGTTATTGACGTCATAGTCTTTATTACATATATATATATATATATATAAAGATATAGTAATTTTAAACAGATACATTTTATTTCTTAGAAACCAGTATAAAAATATTGTAATATCTAACTTATTACTAAAACACAAATTATTAAACTATTTTATCATTACAACTTATTTTTACGTTACAACTTATATGTACAATATAAAATCACTGTTTCATTTCCAACATGTTATTGTTATTATTATAAACTCGCGCATATTTCCCAAAAGGATAGGGTAGAATTTTTACATTGTATGATTTGTCTTGCTTCTTTGACATCCATCGAACTTTTAAATTTTCGGCTATTTAAAATTTCGCACTTTTTTTAATATGCCACTAACTTAGACTGCATAACATTATAATATAATAATAATAATAAAAAAAATAAAGTGAACAAAAAAGCGGTAGGCTAAAAATTCTCACCAAAAACATAAACGTTAAAAGAGGACCAAATTCGGTACGATGCAACTGCACGATCATTGGCTTCAGCAGCAAAAAGAATATATAATGCATAATGCATGTATAATGCATGCCAAATGCTATGGAGGTTTCATAAATCACAGGTACAGGCATGTATAATGATCTTCACTTGTTCGTTATGTTTGTTAGGTTCCTAGCTTTTGTCTACAGAAATTGGCAAGTTTTCATTGTCAACTCTTTGCGTATATGATGTATTTATAAACAGTTATGCCTAGTTTTGATTAGAAATTCATATATTAAATTAAGGTTTCTGTAACTTTTTTTTTTTTAAACCGGACTAGTTAAGTATGAATGCTTCAAGTTAATATTGATTCATATTATCATTATTCTACTTGATTCTTTTGAATTTCGTAAACAATTTCTTGTAATTTTACTATACTTTAGTTTATGCACATAAAGGCTGCAAAAATTCAATCTTGAAGTAAACAATAACACTAATTATTACTTTATCAAATGTTCGAAATTTCTTCGAGAAACTTTGAAAATCGTTTTAAAATCCTGTAACATTAAGCATGAAAATTTTTTTTGTTACTTAGATACGAAATATCAGTTTCTTTTTATCTTAAATCGTGATTTTGGTATGGAATGAACAACCTTCAATCTTCCTTTTTACAACACGAACAATTACAGTTACAACCCGATTTAGTTTTTCCATCGTCGGCAACTCCGGCGTCGTTACCGTAGAACTTTTGCAACACTTTGGCGGAGCAGACGGGCGTTTTCACACTCGTGACTAAATTAAGTTTCGAATAGTCCACCTCGTAGCCTTGCCTCTCCCTGTTGTAGCTCACCAGTTGCGTGAAACGATGCCCCCAAAGTATCTCGTTTTCGGTGTAACTGGATCTCGCCTGCACCGGTTGTCCGGTCGACTCTATGGTGCCTTCGAGTGTAACCAGTATCTCTAACTTGGAATGCAAAATTTCCCTGGCCGATAAGTTATAAAAGGGGCTCTTCTTGCTTATTTTGTGTAGAACAGATATGGGCCACATGAATATGATGTCGTCACAAGCATCCACGAAAAGGTCTAACTTGACCTGATGGCCGTTGAGAAGATCACCGTGGTCTTTTGTAACGAATCTTATCACGTAAGCGTCCACTCTCACGTCTATTATCCTCGACTTACGGACGTTACCGGCGCGAAACATCAGACACAAGTTTTGGTCTCTCTGGTTCACGACAGCATTCTTTGTGAAAAGCAAAGTTGCGGTTCGACTTTTAGGTCTAGTCAGCTTAGCGAAAACTATACCGATCATGAACGATTGTAGCATGGTTCCCAATATGCCTTCTATACACATCGCAAACATTGCTGTGGGGCATTCTAAAGTTAAGCTACGTGTGCCGTATCCAATGGTCGTGTAAATTTCCACACTGAATAAAAATGTGGAAGTGAATCCATAGATTTCTTTGATGCAAGGAGTCCAGTTTGCTTTCTTCTGAAAAGGTGGAAGATGGTCCTCGTCCAGATCGCCGTGCCACAATACTATGATCCACCAAATCCACGCAAAGAATAACCATATCGAAACAAAAATTAAAAACGAATTCAATAACGTCCAACGCCAACGGGCTTCTACTAGAGCCTTGAAAATGTCAGGCAGTACTCCAAATAATTTGTTATTTGTTTTTTCTATATTAAAGTGCCCATTTTTAAACACAACCCGGTCGTTGAGTCTTCGGTTGGACCTGTTTGACTGGCGCATTCTTCTGTAAGTTCAAAATGGAATATATATAAAGTCATAATAACATATATTAAAAAATGTGGATAAAAATATAAAAAAATTTTTTAAATCTTACTTTTCGAAATTGTAGTAAGTGGTATTCACATTATTAACGCTCTTATCCATAGTGGAACTCGCCATTATTGGTTTAATTAATGGTTCTGCAGATAGAAGGCCCCTTTCATCTGAACGATTCATGTTGTCGAGTTCAGTGTTATTTGTAGAAAACAAACGAAATTATGATTAAAATACGTAGTGAAATACGAAATGTATTACTGAAATACAAATTTAATCACGGGGAGAGAGCGTTTTATGCTAAATATCACGAAACAACAAATTACATTTTAAAATCTCGTATAAATTTATATTTATCAACCGTCATCGTTTATTTACATAGCGATAACAAGAATTAACTGTAACATTAAAGTGTTGTGCACTCGGTTGTCCAGGTACTTAAAATGAGAATATTTTTTTTATTGATTCGTTTCAAAATCAAAGAATAATATATATAATATGGCAACAAAATTAAAAATCATATTAATAAATCTTCAAGGAAACTTGTGGGGTGCCGTCGGTGAGTAGAACATTGCGGACTTCTGATCTTCTAGATCAGTATTTCCAAAAGTGGTCCAGTTGGACCCCCAGGGGTCCACGGAAGACTCGACGGGGCTCTAAGTTGGGTGTAATAAAAAATGGGGGTCCACAATCGTAAGCGGGGGTGCAAGAAAATTAATTTGGTTTCGATAGTGAAGAATTAAAATGTTGACTTGACTTCTCTTATCAATACAGGCAGATAATATTTTAAGAAGCTCAGCGACTGTTACTTACAAAAATTTGCATATTCCATATTCAGTGTAACGCGTCGAGACTTGTCGTTGCCGCGCCGGCCGCCGTCCCGTCCGCAACGCTTGTTCAGACGTACAAATTAATACGACTTGTGGTGTATGTGCTTGCAATCTTGCATGAACGTGTTTGATTCTTCACCAATATAAATACGAATGTCAAGGATAATTGTTACTTATTTGTTTCTGGAATTTCATAACGAAAAGTGAATCGATATTAGTGTTGGCCAGTGACTGAATTTGTTTCCAGACTTTCGAAAAAAAAAGTGAACTGAATCCATATTAATGATTGCCAATGTAGGAATAGTAAGTACCTGCCTGCCTATTTGTTATATGTATATAGTTTTAAACCGAGAAATATTGAACTTATCGTCCCTGTTTTATTTTTATTACCTATCTAATTCATTTAATTATTGCGGAGTTTTGATATCAAAATATTATTTAAAAGTTTCTATAGAATTTACAGAAATACATCAAAAAATAATAAATGAAGTAATAATTTTATATAACATTAAAATAACTTCAGCCGTTTTCATAAAACGCTATTATGGATCTTATCGATTTATTGCTTTTAATAATTAGAAACAGTTTGCAACTTTGTTTATTTCATAATATTTATAATAATTGATTAATCATATTATGTTAAAATAGTCATATCCTGTTATGATTACTAAATCAAAGTTTTTTTTATTTATTTACGGGTACGTAATTGACACACAACATGGTCGAATCTAAGAAGTGTCGTCAGTACAGTGTTGAATATTTAAAATTTGGTTTTCTTCCATCAAAGGCAGACAAACGAGCGCCCACATGCCTTTTATGCAACAAAGTTTTGAGCAATGACTCTATGAAATCAAAGCTAGAAGATCATCGAAGGTGTCATCCTGATAAAATAGGTAAAGATATGAAATATTTCCAAATATTAAAGGAGAAATATGAACAGAGACCCACCGTGTATAGTATGTTCTCTTCAACGTCCGAAAGCAACGATAATGGCTTGCGGGCATCTTACAATATTTCATTACTTATAGCAAAATCTGGAAAACCGCACACCATTGGAGAACAGTTAATTTTACTTGCTGTCGAAGAGGTTTTAAAATCTGTTCTGCACAAATCTTCATCTGACATACTCAAAAGAATTCCTTTGAATAACAACACTGTACAAAGACGTACTGATGAAATGAGCTCTGATGTTGAAAGTTTCTTGTGTGATTATCTACGAACAACTCATTTTTCTATTCAACAGGACGAGTCAGCTTTACCTGGCAATAAAGCACTATTATTGGCATATGTTCGATTCGCTATGGGCGAATAATTCATGAAAAGCTACTTTACTATTCACGAAAACTTTGAAAAGAGACACTAAAGGTGAATCAATGTTTAGTGTTTTGAGTGATTTTTTTAAAGAAAAATCGATTCCATTCGCAAACGTTATTTCGGTGGCAACAGATGGAGTTCCTGCCATGGTCGGGCGATATCGTGGGTTTATAAGCCATCTTAAAATAATTATACTAGAGGTAATTACGATTCACTGTGTTATCCACCGACAACATCTAGTAGCGAAAAATTTGAGTGATAGATTGCATCAATCGTTTCAATTTTTGATTAATGCAGTAACCAAAATAAGAAGCAATGCATTGAATACGCGTTTATTTGCACAATTGTGCGATGAAAATGATGAAGACTTCCAACGATTGCTGTTATATACCGAAATACGCTGGTTGTCGAAAGGTGCATGTTTATCAAGATTTTATTAACTGTTTGACTCAGTTTTAGTTTTTGGAAAATAAAGATCCTGATTTAAAAAAAATATTTATCAATTTTAAAGCAGACATCGCGTATTTAACAGATTTGTTCAAAAAATTTAATGACCTCAACTTACAATTACAAGGGGACAGCCTCAATTTATTAAAAATAAAGAGCGTAATTTCAGTTTTTTTTTTTTGGTAAATTGAAATTTATGAAGGAAAATATTGGTCGGCGGGAATTAAAAATTTATTAAAAATTTTGGCTGCAGGCAGAGATACCCGAAAAATATCCTGGACCGTGGGGAATTGTGCAAAAGCCTTTGATAGCGTTTTCCTCATTATATCTCGTCGGAAAAAGTTTTAGTGCCTATAACGGCAACTTATTAACAAAAATAAGGAGCAGATTGAATATCACAGAAATGGGATATTTACGGTTATTCCTTACAAAACTCAAGCAAAATATTGATAATTTGCTGTCAATCCATCAAGTACATCCCTCTCATAAAATTTTTTTGTAATTACCATTGTAGAAATTACATTACGTTATAAGTGTTTAATTTTAATTATATTACGACTGTTATAACAATAATAATTAATAATGTAATCATTTACAAAATTAAATTTAAGTAATTACCTACAACACAAGGAAATATACTATATTTCTTTTTACCACTCCGAATGAGACGTCTTCTAAATAAAATTTGTGAGAATTGATTGGTTCTTGTGCTGTGAGTCACTGTAGATTTCAAAAAAGTAAAGTTGGATGGAGTCACTTTTTCGATTGGCCAACTTTGCTTTTTTGACATCCACTCACAGCACAATCAATTAAAATTTAATTGAAAATTGGTTTAGTCGATTTTATTATCAAATAATTAACCCTATTAAGCAATCAATTCTAACCTTTTTTTTCGAAAACTTAATTCGTCGTTAAAACTCAGCCACAACGCAAGTTTCCATAAATACATCTATTCTTCACTTTTTTTTCAAGATTTAGAAATTCGTAATAATGTAGCTGCAGGGAGTCCACCGGATCCAGCAAAATTTTGAGAGCGGTCTATGAAATAAAAGAGTTTGGGAACCTCTGTTCTAGATTATGGAATATGGAAGATCACAATCAAATTACATCAGCGCTGTGGTGTAAAGTTCAATGTAAATAGGCGATTACAGAGAGTGATATTACTGAATCTGAACAGTAAAATAGTTAACTAGGCTTACACTAGATTTAGGAGTATTACTGTATTTACCTGAGTTGAAATTATGTTCAATATTCATTTTCTAGAATTCATTTTTTATTTTTGGACTTTACTCCTTAAGAAGCGATTTTTCATATATAAGCACGGGGTACGAAAAATTATTGAGAATAAAATCAAACTTGGCGTTACTTTACGTTACGTTACGGCTCAGTCTCGTGTGTATGGAGACTATACACGTGTATAGTCTCCATATTCATGCGCAACTTATCTTGCGTCCTTTAGCAGTATATGTAAAGTATTTTAGTTACCACAAACCAATTGTCTCAGTATTCAATGATGTCGATAGTGTTCCTGGAATAAATACAACGCAAGATGACTTAAATGGTGAATAAAATCAATCTTGCTTAAAACTTTACTACATAAAATTATCATTGTTTATGTTTTCATGATTTTGTTATGTATTTAAACGAATTAATTGTAAATTAATATAAATAAATGTATCATGCACGCTTGAATAATATAAAAAAATGCATTCTTTTACCCTCATTCACTAATTTATTTGTTTCATAATTGTTCGTAAGGAGTAAACTCCAGTCGTGCGTCGACTGGAGTTTACTGACACACACAGACACAGACACTTTTTTTTAATTTAAGAAAATTGAAATTTCATTAGATGTTAACTTATTGTGTTCCTAGATTTTAGTAACTCTGTAGTAAACTAAGTGCACAATAAATAGAAATTTATTGTGCACCTTTAATTTTTGCATTATATAATAATTACAAGATGTATTTAATTATACCTTTTAATATGTTATATTAAATATGTTTTGTGAATTGCGGTATATATAGTATATATAAATTATACTCATGATTAAGTCGATTTAAAATTATAATGACAAACATTCGAAGTTCACACACTGTACGAACCGATTTGTTATTCTCCCCTACATTTTCATGGTATGGTCATCTACAATAAAGCGTTTGCTTACGGATTGCTATCATTCACTTCCATAAAAAAAATGTATTAATTTCAATGATTCCTGTTGCATGCACAATTCTAATTTACGTCAAATTTGATGAAAGCAACGTACTGACTCTTAAGGGCCCTTTACATTATACGACCATCGTATCGATGTAGATGACCGTCGTATCTATACGACGGCTATATAGTGTTAAGGGTTGTCGTATGCGACCGGTCGATGATCGTTCAAATCGCACAGTTGGATCTCGGCAAGTTTCAACTTGTGCCATTCGTACGACAGTTTTACAATGTAAATGCTAGTCGGTACGATTTGTACGACTGTGTCATTTAGTTTAAAATCTGTGCAAGGTTAGTCGTGTACAATAGAACGGAGAACGAAAACAAAAGTTTTTTTAAAGAATTCAAAAATATATATCAAAAACTTTTATTATAAAATTAAGAATTGAGTCAATTTGTGACAAGAAACAAGCCTATCCATTTCATTAATACTAAAAAGATATTTCTTTTTATTTATTTTTTATTATTATTTATTATTTGCTACTTTCTATTGAAATAAAAAACCCTATTTTCTTCAACAGCCAAATTTATTACTTTCTTACTAAGGAAGGGGTTTAGAAGTTCGCCGTTCTCTGGAAACTTTAAAATGGGGAACATAGGGCAATAAGTTTGAGAAACCCTGCGATAAGCCAATGTGAGAACAAACTTTTCTTTTCATTAGCAAATCCTTCATCTACTGCAATCTTTTTTACACTACAACCGCCGTAATTGCAGCTAGTTTTTTACGATCCGTTCCGAAGCCACACGAAGAATGAGTCAATTTCGTCGCAGTCATTTTTGACATGTCCTATAAATGTAAAAATGCTTGCGACAGTTGCAAACAACTTGTATGACCATCGTACGTACGACACTTGTGCAATGTATAGACTGTTTTACATTACAACGCACGTGACTGCCGCTCTGAATTGTCTGTGAATGATGTAATGCGCAGGTAAAACACTCCCCAACCCGTCCTTACTCTCTTCTGTGTTCCTATTTTACCCCACTGCGACGTTTTCTTGACTAACTTCACAGCGGCAGAGTTTTGTACGTTGTAATATAATTTGCGATATTAATATAATTCGACGACTGCTTACAAATATTTTACTTATTCGTTTATATTACAATTTTATATTTCTTTATTAAAGTGTAGATAGCGTTACGAAAATTTTAAACATATATTTTAATATAATAATAAATATCATTATTCTTAACGGTGTCTCATTGCCTTAAGAGGAAACAAACACATTCTCGTGATAGTAAAACAAAGGTAAGAAGACTATGTCATCCACACTTATCACATTACAGTTATGATAATGTGAGATACATGCACACAAAGTTTGTTTGAAAACGTAAGCTGTCTGTTTGTGACAAGGTTGTCGAGCAGTCAGAGGGAAACCAATAACACGCTCGTAAAATAATTTAATTTTTTACGTCTTTAATGATAATAATACTGTATTCGGAAAAAAACATAATAATAATTCAGCACGTGTGTTGAAACAACGAAATTACCGAAATATAGTAATTTTTAAAATATCTAACTACACGTTAAAAAAATTGAAAATAAGTTCCTTCAATGAGAGATATTGCTTACAATACGATTTTCGATAGACGAAATTTCATCTGATATCGAAGTTTTGAAGCTCTGGAAAGCTTTCTTGACCTTTTTTGACTTTTTTGAAACACGTCCCGCGTGTGCGCGCGCGCATATGCCTGCGTGCGTTTATGTGTGTACAAGTGCGTGCTTGCGTGTATGTGTGTATGTGTACATGTACTTTGAATTATGCTTCAAACCGGTTATAATTGAGATACTGGCATCCAAAATGGCTTGACTGAACTTCGATTTTGTGAAAATTTGGCATCAATCGATTATGAATGATATTGAGAAATATAATTATTTTTTATTTCTTTTTGAAATTATTTGTGTTATTGAACCATTTCAAAATACTAATCAATTTTACTTTTAATGGTTCATTTATTAAAGAGGTATTGTGATAGCTATTGTGTATTGTGCATATGAGGTATTGTGATAAATAAAATTTAAAAAATACTTTTAAAATAATTTTTAGGCTTTTTAAAAAGTCAATTTCTAAATTAAAGTTTATTCTTGTGCTTAAAAAGCTGCGTCAAATGTCCCAAATATTGTTGAAATTAATTAAAATAATCTAAAGTAATCGCAGTCAAAATTTTCCAAAAAAAGAATATTTTCAAAATAACTTTAAGATTTCTTGGATTTATAATTTTTAAAATAGAAATCCTTTTTTTATCTTATTAAAAAGTGCATTAAATGCCGTTAGCTTGATTAATATTATTTAAAGCAATTGCAAACTAAAACGATATCTTTGTCAAATATTTGAAAAATAATAATCAAGTTATTTTTTATACCTCAAATAAATATGAAAGACCATATTGATAATAATGAGCATGAAAATGTAAGAAATAATATTTTTGAGCTTTCAGATCTGAAATCCATTACGGTTCAAAACAATGCGGAAAGTTTTGGGGCTGTTCTGCAAGGTCAAAGTTGATCAGATTTTTTTACCTTATCAAGTTTTAATTCTTACGCTTTTTATGATAAAATTAAAAGCGTAAAATTTAAAACTTCATACAGCCATCGCAATATGACTATATGTAGAAAATACTTTAAGTATCTTTCTCATGAATTAAATAAAATAATTTAGTATCCATTTTTCAAAAATGACATTACACTGACTCATATATTTTTTTTAATTCAAATTTTACGTAAAACAAAGATATCTAATTGTCATATGTCGCCGTCCCTAAATCTCAACCTCCTAGTTTCGTCGGGTAGCCTCGTGTTTAGTCCTAAACGTCATTTTATTTCTTTTTTTTATGCTCGGCAGACGTATCGCTCGTTTTTATCTGCACATCTAGTACATTTTGCGTCGCACATTGATTATTGCGAGCGAGTGGCGGCCAGTGAAGATAAATTATTATAGCAGCGATTTTTTAATGTAATTGAAGAAAAATTAAATCACAATAATTATTTCGTATTTGATAAGGTTTTATTTAAGATGAATAACACTGATTTTAAATTGTATGTTTTACTGAAACTAAAAGTTAAAAATAAACCCAAAACTTAACTATCTTTATTTCGTAGGTTACAATTTAGCACTTGAAGTACGTCATTACATGTTTTTAGAATTAACATCTCGTTCAGAAGACAGTTTTCCCTTAAGAGGAACGAACAAAAAGCTTCAGGGTAGGTTTTATACAATTTATATAAAAATAATAAAAATTCAGTTCTGTACAATACACAGAGTAGTTAATTTTTATGGGCACCTATCTATCCTTTAAATATATCAAAATGTTATATGACCCTTTTTTATGGAGTCTGTTTTACAATTACAAACGAAATATTTTTCACTATTCGAAAATGAGAATTTAACACATTTTTTTTTATATTAAGAAATAGGTTATTTGCAGCAGTTCACTTCTTTTATTTTCCATAAACTAACCATGTTCAATGAAATAGGACGAACTTATTAAATATTCGACGTTTAGTCGTTTTTACTAACAAATCTTTTTTTTGCTACATTGATGTAGATAAAGTTTAATATTATAAATTTTTGATCTCACTTTTTATTAAAAGGAATTTGTGATTGAGTGTCATCGGTTGTACAAGATTTTCAAATATGCTCTTATGGAATTATTTCTTTCTGTTTCATACGAAAACTTGTAATAAATGCACTCCCGCTAAACACTGGTCCCCTTCTTTGTGACTTAAATTGTCAATTTTCAAGATATGGAGGGGATAAGTAAGCGTTGACGAGCGTTGGCAAACAACGCTGAATTCTAAAATTGACTAGTAATGATGTACTTCTTATATATGATAAAATATAAAACATGAATTTTTTAGGGTTTTGTACACCAAACAAAAAACGAAATTCTTATACGATAACTTTTGCATCTATCTGTCTGTCCGTTTTGAATAGTTTATTTTCTTGAAACCTACATAGCGAATAAAACTGTAATTTTTGCAAAAGTGCAAAATCTATAGTAGATCTATCATCATAGATAAACACTAAATAACTTATAAAGAAAACATAAAATAACCATAAAACATTTAGAATAATGAGGTCCTTTTCCATATTTTACAACTCCGTTGAAAAATAATTTAGTAGGTTACACATCTTTTTTTAATTTTTTTATATATATCGGAATAAAAACTGAGTACTCGCTCATGAAACGTAATCCGCTTTCTTTTAAGTCCTTTACGGTTTTGTAATCGCAATATTTTGTAATGTAAAAGGGTATTTTCAAACTAACTACTACCTCTTACAATCACGCACGTGGTCAGTTGTCAAATAACAACGCACGCCTGGGTTTTAAAATCCGGCTGGGTCTTAGTGGGACGTCACGCGGCAATTCTATGGACACCTTAATTTTTTTATTTATGAAAAAGACGTTTCAATTTTGAAAAACTCTATTCAAAATTTGTCCCATTACAATTAAAATTACACTAATAATTAAAATTCAAAGTCAATATCACAAGTGATCGTAGAATGGTCTGTTCTTCTATTTCAGGAAATTTATTAAATATGAGCCTTCAAAATTATTAACCAACCGCCATCTTTAGAGAATAACAAACCAGCTGTCCTTTAGTTGTAAGATTGTCGAGTTGTCATCATATAACAGACGACGTCGAGCAGCGATTTATTTAATACACTAAACAATAATCCACTGTCCTTATTTTAATAAACAATAGTTCTAGGGTGATTAAAACTTGACACAACCACATAACGCTATTAGTTCTTTAAATGTGAAAAATAACATAGTGAATATTCTGAATTCAATAATAATACTTACCTATTAAAAATAAATGAATGAATTTTAAATAATTAATTTCTGCATTTTTTACATTATCTTAGTACACAGGACCGTATCTTAATTCAAACATACACCTGATCACTGTGAAGTGTGGCTAGTTATTAATAGTGAACTACGGCTCGTTTTACTGAGTAGGCGAAATAAAGAGGAATATTTGTTTACGCCATGCTCCTCCTCAAAATCTATAACGTAAAACATTTTTTGTGCGTCGTAAGTGTAACATAAGTTAGTAAAAACTACTAAATTTAAAAATGATATAATGTGAGAATATGAAATAATTAATAAAAATCGATTAACTACTGGAGATAGTGTAGAATAAGATACTGTAGAATAAGAGGCGAAAAGCAATACATGTCCATAACATATATGGTTGAAGATGTGAACGTTAGATTTACTTTAGAATTAATGTCTGGTTTTAATGAAAGGTATTTGTAGTTTTGGACTGGACTTAATTCAAATCACTTTCATAGCATTTTAAACAAAACCCACCCTTGACATTATGACTCCGTCTTCTAAAAATAGTACTTGGTGTTTATTGAATGAATTTATTGAAATATGTCAAATATTAATTTCATAATTCTATTTCGGTCAATATTCATCATGGCATGTTGTATCCTTGAAAAAATGTTATCCATTGATAGAGATTGTTGAACACAAGAATTTGTGCTAATGTGCGTAGATATCGGTCACAATGTAAAAGATAATGTATTAAATATAGGAGCATTTTGGGAGTGACTGCTATATTTATTAATATTATGTGGCAGTAGCTACGGAAAAATTAAAATTGCCACAATCTACTCATATTTTGAAACCATTTTTAGAGGGTTATAGCGATAATCACATTGCAAATGTATCAAGTCCATATAACGCAATTAATTCAGATAAAATTGTTATGCAAGGATTAATTAGCAATGGATAATATCCACTACATTAATCAGTATACAATGCCGATGTCTATTTTAGACTAGCTTTCATTCACTACTTCAACAGCGTGCGCATTGTATAAAAGCTTATATTTTTTGTAACTACACAATTTTGCTTAAGAAGTGTGCTCAAAAATATATCATTATATAGTCTTCGAGACGGATATATCGTAGAAACAGCTAAAATATTTAAGATTTCTGTACAGTCTGCTCAGTATGAAATATGACTAATTATGTATATGTACTACCTTGTGACAAGTTAATGTAATCAGTTGTGTTTACATCTGAGGTTTGGATATTGCTATGAATATTGTAAGAATTGCAAGAATGAATTATCGGAATAGGTAGAATCACTTTTCATTGGTATCTTCTTTACTTGCCATAAGTTTGTTGAATTCTAATTACTCATCGTGTTATTTTTAGGTTTCCAAGCCGAAATGGCAAAAAACGGAACCCTTATAGTTACGTCATATCCGTCCGTCCGTTTGTATGTCACAGGCATTTTATTTAAAATCTACAATACAATTGATGAAATTTATAGTCTTGTATAAATTGCTACTTAGTTGGGTGGTTAAATAACAAAAATAAATATTTCTAGACGGGGCACTCCATACATGTAACAGAAGCTGAAAAGTTTTTTTCAGCAAACATCAAGAATGGTACATATTTCGACAGTTCTTTTAAAACATTTTAAGGTTTCTAAGCAATTTTTCTGATTACGTGAATAATTTCCGAAATAATCGCTCCGAAAGTTGCATGCCCTCTTTTCTAAATCGTAAATTCAAAAAGTATAAAAAAATAACGAAGGTAACGCTTAATAAATACTTTTAACAAAAATTATTTTGAACATGGTCGGATATACTGTTTTTGAATTATTGCCGAAAAACTGCGCTTCTTAACAAAAAAACGTAACTCCCATGAAGATATGCTCTTTTGCTGATGCTTTTTAGGGTACACTAGTGTCATAACTACTTGTTTTTATAGTTATAGGCGATTAAAGTGCTAATAACTATTCTATGCCGGAAACAGAAAAAGTGTAACAACGTACTTTTTTTTTTCATCTGCAGTCCATTTCTTTGTAATAATAACTAAGGAACCCTATAATGAGCATGGTCCGACATCCTCTTGGCCAGTTTTTTGTTATGTCTATAGAGAACTTTAAGTCACTCCGTGTTATTTCATTTTTTTTTTAAAAATAATGTATTCGGTGGACTACTGTTTAAAAAATTAAATAACACGGTTTAGTTTCATCTGTTGTACTATAGCAACCTTCTTTGCATAGAAACAGAAACAGAAATCAAAATTCAAATTCAAAAATGTTTCTCATTCATAGGATATAATATTTGAAATATGTACCAATGTATTTCAAATATTATATATATATATTTAGAAGTTACCATTTTACCACTCATCCGAAAGACAGATTTTCGTCAAGAAGAATGAGCAAGAAACTTGAGGCTATCTGTATTCAAATTTAATTATACGGAATCACAATTAAATATGTTTATAACTAACCCATAAAAAAAGTACAAGTAATCGAGCTGGTTTTGCCAGTGAATATTGTCCTTGCATAATAAGGATTCTCAGTTTAATGTTGTTATTATCAATTAACATTTAGGAGGTCTGCAATTAAAAAAAGTACCTAGAATAAAAGCACAAAGCATTCTATACCTGTAGATATTCCTTAATTATTTCATAATAGAAACAACATAAAATTATGTGTGAATTTGTTTGTTTAACAAATAATATTAAATTGATTCCTTTAAACCTATGAGAGATAAACTAAAAGGTCACGTGCATCTGCGAAGCGTGTGCCATCTGATGGCAAAAAGCTGAAACTTTTACTCTAGCGTATTCTCTTGCTTGTGCTCTACATTTATCAATAAATACTTTGCGTTATCGAGAGCCGGACCATGTAAAAAGTTAGAATATATTATAATTATTATATCAAAATGATTTGTTGTATTTCATTATTACATCCAAGAAAAAAATAACATATATGCGATGGTATAAAATTCTATTATTTATTTAAATAGCGCTCACATTCCATGTCTGAACGAAGAATGAAATAAATGAATAAATGCAGTAAAAAATATATATAAGTATGAATCTTAAATCGAAAAGAATTTAGATTTTTCTATTAAAATTAAATTTTATTTATACTATCTACTATAAATTCATTTCCGATGAACGTATCAAACCTTTAATCATTTTTTTCAGAATGCATGCAAATAACTTTCTCCCGTTTAAAAAATCAGAATCTGCAGTATTTTCTTTATTGGCAACAAAAAACTAAAAACTCGTCTATTTTCTTTATACGTTCGTACAATTACTTTCAGCAAATTACATGTAAAACTTTAGATAGAAAAATTGAAAAATTTGAAGGACATCAACGTTATTATGTGACTAGTTTTCAATACAACACTTTCTACAGAATTCAAGCAATAAACTAAAGCCAGACGTGACGACATTTTCCGGATTGACCTGTCATACATTTACAAACTACACTTTTAATATCTCTATTGAAGTCCAGCTGAAAAGAAGTAAAATTGTTAGAATTGAGTAAATAGAAAACAGGTCATTTCTAAAGACGTGCAATAAAAACAGATGCGAGAAGTTATTTACTGTGATTTTGACATCATATACAGTTGAAATCTTTGAGCAATAATTGTACCAGTTATGACTTCCTCTTTTTCGTGGCCAATATTGAAAACATGTCCTGTCTTCGCATTTAAGTTTATTCTTGTTGGATATATTGGAAAAAATAAAAAATAAAACAGTATATTTCAATAAAATATTTTTTAACTTTTACTTGACAACGTCAAGCACTTGACAAATAGAGCACAGACATTTATTATTGAGTAAAAGAATTTGGCCTTTTGCCACTAGATGACGTACCCTTCGCACATTAGTATCGTTATTGAATAACAGATGGCGCCGAAGAGCTTTTTAATTTGTGTATCTTTGATTTTTACACGAAACTAACATTACTACTTCAAAATTAAATTATAAAATAATCTGTATAAAATTAATATGAAATTATTAACTAAAATTTAACACGCAGTATAATCAAATTGTATTTTTTAAACTGACCACAAAATTATACCATCAAAGGAAAATGTTAACACATCCGTGCAGTATCATTGCATGCCGCCATTGGGTCGCGTGCGGCGGAAAGCGCAACGGCCGTGACAGTCGAAAGAGCATCGGGGAGCGTAATTCGATAATCGGTGTGCTCTTGAACGCGCACCGCCCGCGCCGGCCGACGGCCCATCCATCATGGCTGCCACGTCCACTTCCAGCTGGGCTCAACGACGGTAGGGGCTGAAGTCGGATGCTGCTTTTGGGAAACTAGATTCTCTTTAAATTATTAACACTTAAGTCTGTAGGTACCCGATCCATATTCGGAGAATTCTGTGGATTTAATTTCAGTTCAGGCAAATGGAAAGGGTGTTGTAATGTAAACTGATAAGAAATGAATAAATATTATAATCTGACAAGTGCGAATTTGTATTCGCACGACTATAGTTCCGAAGGTAAAAACCTTTGATAAAAAATAATGTTATTATATATTTAATTTGTTTTCACAAAAGGTTTTTTTTTCTCTGAATTTTTTGCAACATATAATCTGCCGATATGAATCAGCTTGAGTAACAAGTCAATTTTGCTCTTAGTTTATGGTTTTTATTTTAATATTTCTAAATAATAATTGTACAAAAAAAACATGATCCATACTTTAATGTATGTAAGCCTTTCTATCAATATTTGTAAGTTTTAGAAGAATTTAACTAATACTTCAGAAGATTTTTAGGAAGCAATGTTTTTCGAAATTTCTTCATTAATATGTATAATGCTAAACGAACACTGTTTTATATATTTAAAATACATATTGGATGTTTCAATTGATTAATAGCTTTTAAAAATATCTCATTACTAAAATGTTTCAAATTTATATCTACTACTATTTTAAGTAAAATAGTGGTTATAAAAAAAGCAAAAATGTATCTTTGGTTTATTCGTTTATACAATATAATTTTCATTATATATTTATTATGTATTATGATATAATATAATATTTATAATGTTAAATATTATTTTATTTTATTATCTAACTATTTAGAGTTGTCGAATAACATAAACTATTAAAATTTCAGTGGATAACACTAAAAATAAATATTGAAGTAATTATTATATCCCACAGGAAGGCAGAAGTTAACTGAGGAGGAAGACATTTGTTACAATACGCTTTGTGTGCTCATCGGTGGAATAGAATGATGAAGCCGTGGCACTGAACGCCCTTTAGCTAAATTCAGTGTGCAAAAGACGTGCCTAGTAGATTGTGAATTGGAATTATATGAAATATGTTAAGTTTTAAAATACAAATTTATATTATTTCTAGGGAGCATGCAAAAATTAGTGCATATATCGTATGGCTGCATATTTGAAATGTATAAATTATTAATATAATCGAAGCACCATACCATTTGATAGAAAAAGGCTTTGCATTACCTGCCCAACAACAGCTTACAAAGTCATCCCTTTGTACTGACCATAAATATGTTAATTGCAACACGCTCGAACGTCGTTCATGAATTATTACTCTAAAAAGCAGAGCTAATGAAGACGGTAACATACTGCCGGCGATTATTAAAGCCGCTAACTGGATAGCGTTATGAAAGTAGTCGGCGAGCGACAGACGGACAAAGCGACAAATGAGACAACACCGTTGACGAACAATCGACAGCAAGATGCCGCTGGCGTAACCAGTCCACGCATTGTGTTCGGAAATCATATCACGGAGATTATTGATCTAATTGTTTGAAATTTTTTTCAACAAATTCTACTACTGTAAAGCTTTTACTAAGGCTATCTATCTATCTATATCTATATATATATCTATATATATATATATATATATATATATATATATATATATATATATATATATATATATATATATAGCTGGACCGATTTTAATGAAATTGTCAGGAAATCTTTAGATTAGCGACCTATTGGGTAGGAATGTAAATTCGCAATAGGGTATCCAATGGAGAAGGGAGGCGTGGATGGAGGGAGGTTGTGGAGTGATGGAGTGGAAGTTGGCCATCGGAACTCTCACGCACTGGACGAAATGCAACAACGGAAACTGTTATTTCACGTCTGTATTCTGTGAGAACATGGTATTGCACCAGTCGAGCTGGCCTCTACGTGCTGCAGTCAAGTTGACCATAGCATGACTCTACCACAATAAATGGCAATTTTGTATCATGTTTTCCCCTTTAAAATAATACTTTTTTATGGCGTAACAAGGCATTGTATTTATAGACATCTTAGTCACATGAAACTTATAATAGTCATACAAAACTTAGTCACATGACCACTCCTATCCATCTACCAAAAGTCATATGGCTATTGACAATTATTTCAACCCGGGCAAAGACGGAGCGTGTCGCTAGTTTAACATATAACAATATAGTTACATAGAGTTTCGTACAATTTTTTGATTAAACTAATTCTAGTTGCAAATTATAAATACGATTTTATTGATATGAAAATGAATTGAAAGCGTTCTAATTATCGATAATTTGCGAGATAAGAGTGTATGAAAAACTTTTTATTTCGTGTATAGATGCTATGTTTTTCTTTGCACGCCCTTAAATCTTTCTTTCAACGAATTGTTAATCCTCTGTCACAGCCTCTAATTCTTCTGCGAACACTTCAACACGAATCGCAATCACCCCGATTAGGCACTGAATATGGCGATTGCTGCAGCTATCTGACCACATTCTTGCTTCATACGACCCCTTTTTGCAGTTCAATAGACATTTTTTTTCTAATTATTTCAGTATTATTAAGGACGGACCTCACAAAGTAAAAATTACCAGATAATTAAAGGTAAAGTAAAATAAAATATAGATCAAAATGTATTAAAAAAATACTGACATACTATAATGTTGTATAACAATTATAATTTGTCATTGCATGAGCTTATCATGCACACTATGGGCTCCATATTGTATTTAGAGGAAAAAAATTATCGTATTATGCAAGTATATGTTCAAAATACAACGTCAAAAATTCTATAGTGTACAGCACACGTAATATATTGTTGTTGAATATTAATTAAATAAATCGAAATATAATATGAAATTAGGCAAGTTATTTTATAATATATAGGATAATTGAAATTTTCCACTTTCATTTATTTCATAAGATGAAGGGATCGCTTTGCTCTGTGGTTCTACCTACTAGCACCGATTAAGGGAATTTTAAATCTACTTTCGATATAAATTATAATGTTTCCCCTAGATGATGCAAGGCATATTTATTTAGTCTTGTTTATTTTTATCGTTCTTATGAGATTCCAGGGTTCATGCCGCCACCGCGTACAATCTGCGAATACTTCAAATGATATTATATTATCATTTATGTGATAGCTGTCTAAGACCGACGGCAGAGCGGACCTGATTTATAGGCAGAACAATGTGTTTCAGTTCTGTGCTCTCTGGACACGAAACCCTATAAATTAGTAAGCACCTTGTGTACCGTATATTCTCAAATGCAATCTGAACAAACCTTGAAATAAACATTCGACTTTTTCATTTACTAATATTTCAATTTTTTTTTTTATAGAATAGTTGCCAAGTCAGTAACTGATAATAAGTGATCACAGCCGCCCATGAACGTCCATAAGGTCAGGGGAGATGACAACGCAATGCCGTCGTTTTCAAAAGGCCTGTTCTTTATTCTTTATGTCGTCACTGGTGTATATGTTCGGAAATGTTTCTAAATTATGCTCGTCCAGTTACACACTAAATTAATCTTTAAAATATGACGGTCAAGTTTATTATGTTTACTCACAAGTTATATGCACAGGCAAACTTTATTGTTTTGTTATAAATGCAAACTATAACGTATTTACAAAGCTAAAACTTTCGGAACTTTGAATTTGTTGTAGAAATAGAATGTAACTAATAGGGTTGCGTGCAATAAACCTACTTCTAGAATTGCCTGTCCGAAATGGTCATGGAGCTCAAGAAGTAAGCGAAAGAATCGGAAAGTAAAAAACGTAACCACACGTGATTCGTGCAATCGTGCCAGTCAAAACTCGATCCCACATTTAATCCACGTTTCAAGTTTAATTGTTAAATGACATCTAAGGCGTGTCCAAGCCATCAACTAAATATATAGATGTCAGCTTTTTACATCTATAAGCTTACGAGAAAAAAAAATGTGTAGCAATTTGGATCCCATACGATAATCGATTGTCGCGGTTTAGTTATATAAGTGTGTTAGTTAGTGTTAGTACGTGTTGGTTAATTATAAAATCCCATCGAAATTAGAAACTTGCCATTTTATGAATTTAAACGCTTCATTAAAAAAAGTTGTAGCTTTTGGCTATTATACCGTGTCTGAATACGTTAATGAAAAGAGCCCATGGGATTGAATTACTGGACTATCAGGTTGCTTCCTATTATTTCTAGTGTTGCACTAATTTAATTATTATTAAATACAAAAAAGAGCAACCATTGAGTTTCTTGCCCATTCTTCTCAAGATGAATCAACATTCGGAATGGGTAGTACGTACTGCTAATTCGATATATTTTAGATTTGATTTGATTTAGTGCTTGGACCAAAGAGAAAGTTATGGTGATTAACATGTTTTAATTTTATTGAACAGTCTTTGTCTAAATTATACTTTGTATATATTTATGTCTGTTCCGTCTCCGTATTTGGTCCTCCTCATCTCGTGACAACCAATCAAGAGCACAAAATACTCAGCATTGATTAATAACAAGTTATTAAGACAATACCCCGAATTTACTTAATACAATTAATTAATAGGTCGAAACATTGGTCTCTACACGCTCTCCTCAAAAAAAGATATTTGTATTCTATATGCATAAATGATCTTATAAATATCTTAAATAGTAGTCATTATAATAGGGGGCATTACTTATTAAAATTCAAGTATATTATTTGTAATTGTAAAATCACAAAGAGACGATGGAGGCAAAAAGAATATTATGTTGTTATTAAACGGTATACGCTCAAAATAAACTTAATACCAAATATGTGCGTCAATTCGCACCTAATACCTATCCAGTATCACCAAAACATAGTGCGTCTAGATGGATTTATACAAAGTTGATGCACTAATGTGATCGTTTGCCAGTACTCAGGCATACCTAAAAAAACCATTTAAAACATGGGTCAGATGGCTGTGACATTGTTAGCACATTTTTTGCTATTCGCGTGTTTGCAGATTGAACATTACTGAATTTATTTTATTTGCCGAGACTCAAAAAATACACTTCGTTTGCTACGATGCAATGAATAAGCATTTAAATACAAAACCGGTATAAAGTCTTTGACTTGTACTGAATATTATAGAACAAATTAGTTTTCCGTCTGACGCTAGGCTACGTACATCAAACAGGACTAAGCGAGCAAATATAGAGCGTGCACCTAAAACAATTTTAGGCTATCTCGCCGTACATACACGGTCTTTTTTTCCGAACGTGCGGCTAGTTAACAAATAATCGCGGTTTACAAATTGAAGTAGGCACCGGTGTAGATGCAGAGCAGAGCACGCGACGTTCAGTGCACGTTATCCCGGCATTCGAATCGCACGGGATCGCGATCAGCCCCGGGATCGAGTCCCGGGATCGAATCCCCTTTGAGAGCTGCCAGTGTTTGTACAGAAAGTCACGTAATAACAACGAAATACGGACGCGAAGTAACAATGAAAAAGCATATATTAAATGTAACAAAAGCCACCTTACGTTGTAAGTATTGTTTTTTTTTGTTGTATATGTCTATAACTAAAATATGTCACAATGGTCTAATAACGGAAATTCATATAAACTGTATGTACTAAATTATGTCAATTCACCGAATCGCGAATGGTTTTGTCCGATCGGTTAAAAGTTACATCGTATAAGTTATAGTTAAAAATAATCGTTCAAAACTATTTACAATTTGCACGACCGTACTATATTATTTGTTGCAAAATTTATATCATAATATAATTAACATGGGAATTATTTTTTCTTTTTTGTTGTATTAACTAGAGTAAATACTGGACTAGACTAGCAAATTTAACTAATAATATAAGGATTTTAAACAAACGAACGTGTTTTGGTAATGCAGGTAATGTTTTCCTTCAACGTTTGTTCTTAATTTATTTACGAAAACTGTACACAAGTTGTGAACATATTTTAAAGAAATATTGTATGACATTAAAATACTTTACATGACATAAAAATATTTATGAATAAAAACGTTACCTGTGGACTGTACCGATCATTGTGGTGATTTGTTTTTTTCTTAAATAACTCAATAAAAACGTTCGGTGATAAAAAACGTCAAAGACTCGTAACTCCATACGAGAAAGGCGGCTACTTTAAATTGAAGATGACCTGCGTTCGACTTATAATTTTGCATGGTGTTTATACAGATTTTATTTTTGTAGAATTTAGTCTGGGTTTTAGTTACATTACCTCGGGCTTTTCATTGAAGAGAAAATTTCCCACCTCGAATGCAGCACGTGTATAATTAATACGTGCAAGTGGATATAATTTTATTGTGCAGTAGGATTTTTCCATTTTCCTCGCTATCCGTATTTCAATTCCTCTTAAAATATTATTACCTACCAGCCTATCCTCAAACCAAGAACAATGCTTAGGATCTTTAACTTTTTAAGACGCTGCAAAGATCGACATCCGACAAATAAATCTCGAGTTTCACCTATCAACGTGGTCCCCTCATCACCATACCGTATTTGTGTAAGTACAACAATACACGTTCGCACGAGTCGGCACGGTGTACGCAGGCGCGAGGCGTGAGTTGACGCGGGCCCACACAATTTCGCGGTTGAGTCATCCCGTCCTGCAAACGATCTTAACAGGTCAAAATTAGATGATATTGTCTACATAAGACACTTAAAGACACTCCACCTTTTAGACTGACGTTTGTTTTGTTACCTCTTCGATGTTAAGGTGTGAATTTGCTCGTGTTACAGCACGGAGGGTTCCGTTCCTGTCGACACAAAAGGATTTTGTTAAGAGAAAGGTTTCTTCGATTTCGGTTAGGGAATAATTTTCACAATTAGTTATTATACGAGCGGTTCTGATTTAATTATTGAAATCGGTCCTGAAAATGTTGAGGCTCAATCTGTTTATATGAGCCATGGTTATAAACATTTTTTAGTAAATACCCACTTATTTATAATTAAATCTCATATAACGCGTATAAACACATATGCAAATAAAATGAAACTTTCTATTTTTTAGTTGGTTCATAAAATGCAGATATTAACAATTCTCAATGAAACATTTTATTGCATTATAATTAATTGAGTAAGAAATTTACAATGACTGACTTCATTATTTTGAGAAGTCTTAAAATTACAATTGACTAATAATTTTAAAGAAGATTTTTTTTAACATTCAAAGCAAGACAATACAATAGTAAAATAGGGCCGCAATTAATGAATTAGCTATTTGAGTTGCGACTGTCGCACAATCACAGCTTCCCGTTTAAGTCTGTGACCTAGTTCTGTTTTAGGGTGCCTATGCCAGATGATTTGTATAGGAAGAAAGGTCATGGAGAACATGTTACGTCTATTATAGGAGAATGCGAATTTTAGAGATACTGCGTTTAATTCATGTTATTTGATTTAAAATGATCAATGATCAGTGTTTTTATGAACAAAAAAGGCCGAATGTAAGAAAGACAAATTTTCAAGCCGTATATCTTGAATGTGCCGATGAGAATGCATCTTGTAATTCTTCGTTTACTAAGGCAAAACGCATAATTATGAAGAATATTTTAATAATTTTTTAAACAAAATCAATAAAAACTTAAGGCTTAAAAGTATACATATTACGCATACCTAAACACTTCCTGATACATCCTAATGCATCAATATACTTAGGAGAAAACTGAAAGTAGTTTGAAATCTTTAAATGATAGCCAGATGGGAAAATTTTCATAGAAATCATGTTTGTTCCTAAAAAGGAAGGTACCAGTGTAGGCATTTCTTGTAACGAATTTTTGTAGCATGGATTATATATAGCTTCAATCTGAAAGCGGAGTGTTTCAAAATCAGTAGTATTTAACTATAAATTTTAACTATTAAATATAGGATTTACTTTACCATTTAGCAAAACTGTCAAATCCTGTTGCTTCAAAAAATTTCTTTTTAAAAGTAAATGCTAACTGACAGATTGCTGTCAGTTATCATAAGCGCGTAATAGAGGATTCTTAATTTCATAGATATCGCAAGTTTCCGAAATGAATTGCGAGGAAAAATCCCAATTATTGTCTATTACTATAAATTATTAAGAAAATAATCGAATTAAAATTAACATATACCGTATCTCACAAATACCAAAATGGCGGATTTGAAAGGTAATTTAGCATTTGGCAGTGGACCCATGCACATCCAACAATACCTCTTAGATTTTCGGTTCACTATCAATTGTTAGGTTGAAACAATGTATTTGGGCGGGTTTAGCTTTTAACTATAACAATTAGTAGTCAATTATTGCAAATGAGGGTTTGAAGCGCACCGCCGTATGGACTGTTGTATTTAAATAAATATAAGTCCATTAGTTTTACAGAACTCAGCTAAAAGTCAGGTTATTTATAAAAACAGATTATTGTAGAATACGTCATAATATTATTCGAGTCTGTAGGATCGTTTATTTTTGATCGATAATATGTAATTTTAAATGGAATACTTTTCTGAGTAATGAAAACATTTTTTGCTTGAAAAAGACTGATTTTTTTTGTTGATTACACATTCATGGGTAAGTTAATTAAATTTAAGTAATTACTTAAATGCATATAGTTAACTGCAACAGTAATTAAGATGTAAACGCCATAAATTGCCGATTAGATACAGAGAATACTACTAAGCTGGCGTGGTTAATGAAAATGCAGTAACATTTTCAAGAAAACGAGTTGTGTATTGATATTGTATAGAGGATTAGCAAAAGGAGATGTATTATTTTTACTTCGGTATTTAAATAGCGCTATATAAATCGTAAAACTTCGTTTTGTAAGATAGAAATAAATAAGTAGCCTAAAAAAATTGTCTTTGGTGACCGATTTCAATTTTCATTTTTGCTGTGATATCTAGTCAACTTCTATATTTCATTAGGTAAATTTATGAATGCGAAAATTATAATCAGTGTAACATTGGCCAGAAAACGATAATATTGTAAGTAAAAAAAAATAAATGGAAAAAATAAAATATTTATTCAAAAAGTATTTTTTTAATTATTCATAAAATATTACCGTGTAATAATACATTCTCAATATGACATTTCAATGTCACAGCTCCGGTACTGTTTCCTTTTGTTTTGTGTCCGTATCCTGTGTTCCGTAACAATAATTAGCAGCCTGTTACAGTATTGTCGCACTCAAACACAAGCTCGAATGAAATATGATTTCACAGTTCACCATAAAGATTTATCGTATTTAGATGACACACATAGATAAAAATTATGCAATGCATACTGATAAATATTTCAATGCTTAAAAATCGTTATGATACTTCAGTACTTGGGTGGTTATCATATGACCTGATGATAACCGGGTAACCGAGTTACAACTACCACCGAGACTTTAGCCGCTATTTACAGCTAGGAACTTCGAGTTGGAACGTAAATGTTCGTTATTGTTAAGCGGCATCACGCCCTTAAGCTGGAGGCTCTGACGATAACTAAAAATTAATACCTCTCGCATCTTATTCACACAGTCACAGTTGGGTATTTTAAGTTTAATCTCAAAGTTGAACTTTTAAATAGTTCTCACGACTGAAAATTTATTCAAGCGATGATGAAGAAAAATATGTGTTCGTTCCGCTCATAATTCTTCTCCCGTTCCGCTTTCAGATTAAAAAGGGAAGAAAATTAAGATGACACCTACCTGCTATAACTATAGGTACGAACCATCTAAGTGATCCAATAAGTTCAAAAAAATCATCAAAATCGTTAAAACAGTTTAAGAAGAAAAGAACTACGAAAACGCGAACTCCGATTTTTTTTATATAGTAATAACGATATTTATTGATAGAACGTATTAATACCTATTCTATGAATGTTTCTGCCCCCTACCAAATAAATATCTCGTTTTTTATTTAAAGCTTATTTTTATACATAATTAATAGGTGGTTCAGTGGTTACAAACGTTGCATGCGAACCAAAGAGTGAAAGTAAATTGCTTTTTAAATTCAAAGCCATCCTTCTCAATTAAAAAAAAAGATTGTGATTCAACAGTTACTAAAACCTGACACACAAAAAATACATAACTCAAAGATTAATATAGAAATTACTTTTCAAAAGTACGAATTTGTCATTCCGATCATCGTTCTTATATAATAATATAAGACTCTATTTATTAAATAGAGTTATATTTATATAATATATATAACTCTATTTTTTCGGGACGAGAGTCGCCGTCGACGGCTTCTCATCAGAAAAAGTACGAGAGATGGTGTGAAAACGTACAGAAAAAACGGGAGCGATTCAAATTCTTCATAAGAATATAGATCGAAAAGAAGATCGAAACATCGGATCTCCTTTTGAAATACATTACCTGTGTCGATGTTTTGAATCAAATGGGTCAGGTTAGCATCCTCGATTTAAATACGATCAAACCATCCCTGACAAACGCATAGTCCTACACTTAAAAATACATGTGCCCCGGCTAAATTGTTAAATTTTTTTATGAAACGATTTTCCTGTCTTGATCCCGACTCTGGTCATGTACGTAATTCCGATTCTGGGTTAATGCTGATCTTGCATGGTCCTCCTTTGGATATTGCTCTAACTAATTAAGAATGGGTATGAAAAAGTAAGGAATTCTTTCTGTCTCTATGCAAGCAAAGCTGCGGACGAAATCTAGTGTGTACAAATTCCTGGTCGAATAACCTGTTTCCATGTAAAATAAGAACCGTGTAAATCGGGTCGGCGGTTTTCGTATTATAATTGCACAAATAAACAGCACAAAGAGAAAAACGTTGTATTTTCTAAAATGTAACTGTATTGCCGCCATAGAATCCAAGATTATAAACAATACTGCAATTATAGAATTGTAGTCTTTGAAAAAGGTTTCTATCCTGAAAGAATATCATGGGTCATACTGAAAATTTCTGGAACTGGCTATTCGTAATAATAATATTAAAGAATTAATTACTGTTTTTGAAAATGGCACTCTTTGGGAGTAGGTTACATTTTAGATTGTTTGGATTGTCATTTGTTTTTTCATTGGGCAATCATTTTTAAAATTATGAATCGGTATTACAATGAATTTAAGTCACGAGAATATTCGCGCCATGATTTTTTGCGATTGTCACCGTGGCTAAGTCGATAAGAAAGTTGCCAGAGACTTTCGTTGGCATTCGGTGATGAAGCACCATCTCGTACCTCTGTGTGTTTCTGATTCAGTGAATTTAGAAGTGGACATGACCACCTCTTTGACGATTTGCTTGACGGTCGGCCGGCAACTGCAAATACCGTAACTAATATCGGTACTGTAATCAAAAAAATACGTGTGAGCAAATTCGTACTGTATTAGACATTCGCACAAGTCAAGTACAAAAGGTTTTGCATATACATCTCAAGGTCTGGAATTTTGCACTCGATGGATACATGCGGATGGATACCGCATGTTTTGACGGATGACTAAAAACGACTGCGTGTAGAGGGATATCGAAAAATGATAAAAAATATAACGGAGGGTAATCAATGACTGTATATTACAATGACAGACGACGAGAGCAAGATGTACTGGCTTGAAACTGAAAAAGCTAATCGACAGAACGAGTCTTTTCATTTAAAGATTTACCGACAAAAAATTGAAAAAAAGTCGAAGCATTGGTAAGAAATTTTCTTCGGTAAAGCGCAATATTCCACTACAGTATCAATTTAAAACCAAAGAGAAGAGTGACTAAACAGTGATAAAGTGGTACGTGAGTGTGTGGTTGCTTGGAATGTTTGAAAATGTCCGCGAAAAAGTCCTAACAGCAAAGTCGTCCTTCGATGTCCGTGAAAGGACTCCTCATAGCAAAGTCGTCCTTCTCAATGACAACGCGTTCTCACACTCCGCTCGGGTGACGAATGAATCATTGAAGATCTCAAGTGTACAACTGATGACGCATCCGCCACACAGTCCGGACCTTGGACCTTGTATTTTTTTTTTATTTTGCGAAAATGAAAGGGAAGCTTAAAGGTATACGATTTACGAGACCCGAAATAGCGGCCAATGCATTCCGAGAAGCAACGGAAGACGATGACGTCCCCAAGGAAGACTGGGCCAACTGCTTATAACAATGGTTCCAAAGAGTACAAAAGTGTGTATTATGAAGATATATTTCGAAAAAGAATAAATATATCATAAACATAATATGTGGTTTCATTAACGAGAATCCAGAATTTTTTCAGATTGAATCAAAATTTCCATAAAATAATGTAAATGTTAGCGAACATTAGCATCGGCACAGATTTAAAGTATTTTAAACGAATAGACTCATCTACATATTTGTATATTTTATAAGTTTGTGTGAAAGTTTATAGTTTACCGTCGTCTAGATAATTTTGAAAATCAATTACTTTAATAATTAAAATTTATGGAAAATAATGTATGAAACCACAAAGAATATAACCTATGATACCTATGTTAAAGTTACCTATGATAAAAAATCCAAGCTGCTTGGAAATGTCGAATCAAGTTTACGATCGGCCTATATGTATATTAAAACGCGGTCACCATTTGCACAGCGTAATCGCTCTACTACAAAGCGGATTCCAAAGGATCATAAATCTCACATAAGTGCATAGTGATGCATGTAGTGACCGGTGCGCGAGCGCAGGCCCTGCTTGGGCGCAGTCGGCTAATCAATTATTAATTAATGGACAGTCAACCAGAATCGCGAATGACGTTTCAATTGTTTTCACTCGAATATACCAATGAGTGAAAAGTGTGTTTAAATTCTCTTGCTCATAAACGAAATTATTATCATAATTGCTCTTAATTATTTAGTGAGATCATTTTTTGTTAATTATTCTACCTTTCTGATATGAAAACTGAATGAAACCAAAATAAAGACTGAAAAAATGGTAACAAAACGAAATAAAAATACTTGAAATGTTTAAGATGCTTTTCGCAATTCCAGCGCACTTGTGTGTGTGCCGCTGGGAAAATGCTATACTATAAATATCAGGGTATGCTACTTTTGATCCATTGAGTCTAAGAGGTGTATGTAATATGAAGGTGATAGAATATATCTATTTCTAAATGTAGTATGTGAATTTATGAGATAGTTACTTCTAGATGTAACTATCTCATAAATTCACATAATAATATATAATTGAAAAAGTACGCCGGCATTGGGAAATTGAAATTGAAAATCTGATAACTCCGATTGCATTTTGTGATTTGACATTGATCGATTTATGATTTTTGTCCAACACCATTAGACAAAAATTTTTCATGCAACGCTGAAAACCGAGATAATGTCAAGTTAAATAATTATAAATTTCCTTTCGTTTTCACACAAATGGGTTTTTTATTGTTATCGTTTCCTATCGCACGACTCAAGACTACATTTAAGAGTGCATTACGATCGTAGATTTTGTTTACCTCTCATTAACAACTAATTCTATCGCTCTACTCTCGTTAGTACATGAAATAGAAAAATTTGCAGGAAATTGTATAGATAATTTAATGATGATTAACTATGTCAGCTTCAAAAAATGATTTAATATGATCAAAACTGGTCAAAAGCATGTCGAACCATGCTTAGTGTAGGATTCCGAAGCTATCCAAAGAAATGCACTACAAGTGAAAAAAACTACGTTGTTACACTTTTTCCACGTTTCCCGCACAAAATAAGTATATGCACTTTAGTCGCCTATAACTGAAGGAACGTATAGGTATGTCGATTTTTACTTTTAAAATAGTGTAAATTAAGGTTCACAAACAAAATAGCATATCTTCATGGCACTTATATCTTTTTATTGAGATGCGCAGTTTTCCAGCAATATCTAGAAAACGGTATATCCTTACAAGTTTAAAAATGATTTTTTTAAAAATATTTATATGTTTCTAGTATCTTTTTTATAGATCTATGTTTGTAGTGAAACAAATTTAGTGAGACCTCATTTATTCATTTTCTTTATTCTGTTTGAACATTGCGATAAAATAAAGAATCTTAGATATAGCTTGTTTAGTAATTGACAGTTGATAGATGTACTCTATGTTTGTATTTATGTAATAATTTTCATTGATTTTGCATTAATTCCGATTGGCGGATTAATTATTGTAATATCGATTTAAATTAAATTTGCTCCGTGTCTCAGAGAACCTGATGCGTGATCGATCCGGGACGCTATTAACGTAATGGTCACAGCAGTCATCAACAGCTCAGACCGTACTCGCTACCGGCGCGGTGGATAAAGATCCATGTGCTTCGGCTGAATTTAAAAAATTGTGGACGGTATTTTTTTGCAATGGAGCGACAAAACCGGTCATGGCGCGAGCATACAAAACGGTAAAACATTTTTGAAAAAATCGTAGAATAAATTTGGCCGTGTCTAATATTATGTTTATTTTATTCCGTTTTGTATTCATTTCAAGAAAGTATGTACTAATATACATTATTTTTTGTTTATTAGACAATATAAAAAAAATAAAAATCTTCTCGTTTCGGTATTCCAAATATCTTAACAAATAAAACATTTTCATTCTATTTCTCGTGTTCACAGTACACATAAATCACGTTGTAAATGATAATAATCCTTCTTTAATTATTAATTCTGATTTATTCGAAACGTGTTCTGTGGAAACATCTCTTACGTCGACACTTTACCTAAGAGTACATCCGTCAGAGGCTGATGCCAGATCCTTATAACAGCGTAAAGTGTGGAGATCGGGCATTTCCTAATGAGTCCAAGGACTGACGCATTTAAACAACCGGAAATAGTTACTACATGACACCGGTCTCCGAAAAAAAGGAAGATTTTGATATTTTTCTAATCATAATACGAAATAAGTTCAATTATATAGTAATTCTTATAATTTCATCTATTTTTACATGGCATGTTAGGAAAATTATAGCTTTTGCTATTGGACAATAGATGTCGCTTTAAAACATTGTATATTTCATGTTACTTTCCGAGTTCCCATCGCAAAAGGTAAATATTTTTATAAGTTTTATTACACAAATACCAAAAACACTCTGCTAATAATTTGATAGCTTATAATAGCTAACAAATAAAAAAAATAGAACCTCTGCATCCACATTCCCCTTTTAACGGTTTTTGATCCTATCAACCGCTAAAAGGAGGACGTCAAACTTAAAATTAATTTTAAAAGTGAGTTTTTGTTAAGTGACAGTTTAAAAGGAGATGATAGAAGAGATTCTAATAATAGCCTAATTTCCTTTCGGCACTCCGAGAAATATGCTGATGTTATAATTGTATACTGTTAAAAATTATATTCAAAACAGTAAAAAAAAATAATATAGATACGTATTATGCAATGATGTACAACCTTCAACTAGCACTGAGAACGCTTAGTAATAAGGTGTATATATCTTACACTCAGATATATACAACTTATTTATACAAATACATTGTATATACATATACATGTGCACATATGTGTACACATACTAAATACACGCGCGCGAACATTAATGTGTCGGTGATGCGAACTCGCAAAATTTAACCCTAAACAAAAATCCTCTAACACGCCTAAAGAAGTTTCACTTGAAAAATAAATGATGAAATTATCTATTTTTTAGGTCATTGTTACTAGAAAGACTTTTTTAATTATTTAAAGTATGTTTCTATATGAATATGTTTCTGCGTGTATATATATATTACCACACTGGCTCCTACCAGCTGGGTTTAGTAACTTGAAATTTTCAAAAGACTACATATATATATAAGCACTAGGTAGAAAATTTTTTTTAAATTCATTTGCCGAGAATTTGAAAAGGGGATGAAAATTTGTACAGGAGTTAGTTTTTAAATTAGAATCATAGATATCGCAATTTGGGTTATTTTTTTCAAATAAAGAAACATGTATTTCAGGGTCTTTAAAATTACAACTATAAGGGGGGATAATGAGATAAGATTGCTAGAAGAATTTAGCTGTTTGAATAGTTTGTATAACAGTAATATAATTTGATTGAATAGTTTGAATCCCAATACAGTTAATTTTTAAAATTGGGCATAAAAATTAGTATTCGAGGTCTTAGTTTCCGTGTTTTTTTAAATACAACATTCAAAGGAGTGATAATTTGAATGATAACCACCATGAACAATGGATGTCGTTAGTTATGAAGCAAAATTATTTTTACATTTTAAATTCTGTACATACATAGACGAAATGTTACGTATTATAGGAAATTAAAAGCGGGATCGCGATCGAAATCGAGAACGGGACTGAGATCGAAATCGAGATCCAAACCGGGTTTGGAATTTAAAACGTGCCTGGACCTGAATCCACAAAATAACCGAAATTGAAAAAAGAACGGGATCGGAATCGGAATTAGAGAGATTGACAAAGAGATTGCTGGATATAAAAAAAAATATAGAATTCATTCTATATCTACGAGGGTGAAACCGCTGGTAAAGGTTAGTGTTATTGTGAATCTTAGTCTTTTCACATATATTTACTACCCGTGTTATTCTCAGGCCATGCTTATAATTTTATTTAATTAACGAGATTAAGCGTATTTAGAGTTTCAAGTCGATACTATAAATTATTTAAGACAGCTCTGATTCAAGAGTTTACTTTCGTGTAGGTGATCCTACTTATATCGTCAGCTCAGGATTAAGAATATTCCAATGTCATTGAATATTTATAATGAACAGAAATTCAATTCTATTAATTCTTAGTAAATCGTTTGAAATTAGTTTACGAGATATTGAACTAAACAAGCATTTCAACCTGTTAATATATTGCAATGCTAACACACCACAATAATGCAATATTTTCTCAACACGTTGACATTCTGAAATGCATTTTAATAGATACAACACCCGAAACTCAAAGAGGTTTGTGATAAAAAAACAATCAACCTGAATTAGTTCTGTGTATTCTCCTTATTCAATTACAGCGTGAAATATTGATGTAAAAATAGAAATTGTGAAAATGTTCGTTACTCCTAAACAATGTAAATGTTTCGAAGTGTTTGCGTTAAATATTTTTATGGGTATAGTTTCAGAGGAATATTTTCAGAGCCTCAATCCCAACTCGATTCATCGGAAAGAACTGTATCAACGCTTACCGATAGCTAATACGTACCCAAATCATACGAGATCAGGTCAATTACAATACAGATTAGGCCACAGCGTAACGTGTTAGACCCGTTTAATAGATGGTGTCATGAGTTAAGCAATGCTGATTCTTCACTTTAATTGAACAATAGTGTTCAAGATACGAGACCATTTTTTAGGGTTCTGCGCCTAATAAAATTTTTAAGATTTCATTTTATTGTGCATCCATTCGAATGCCAATTCATACAGTTAAATATGTCAGAAACTATGTGAGATAGAAACACAAAAGTTTTACAAGAATATGTCACAAACTTGAGGTTATGTGATTACAAATTTTTGATTCTAGAATTTTAGATAGGTATTTACTTATTAAAATGTGCAGAGAAATATTTTTTCATTCGTGTCAGCATTGGAATACTTCTTAATATGTACCAATGAACATTCGTCTCTCGCAAAAACTATAAATCTTAAATTCTAAAAAAAGTATAAAACCCACGATTAAACGTGATGAAATAACAGAAACAAAAGTGGCTATATTAATTCGCAGTACAGACAACACTACGCCTTTTCCACTCGCAATATACTAGTTTTATATTCTCATACAAACTAGCGATCCATCCTGGCTTCGCACGTATAACACAAATTATCTCTAAGTCTGGTGATTTCTGATGGATGGATAGGGACAGTCATGTGATGCACGTTTTAGCAGACATTTACAGATACGGCGAGTGACACTTGGGGTTGCACATTATGACTGTGATATTAAACTTTATTCGTAACGTTGTAAAAGTGCGCTAACGGAAAATAAAGGTAAAGGTGAAAGGAAAAGTCTCGTTCCTACTGTAACAATGTATTGATCACTTCGTATATTTCGTACACTTCGTATAACGCGCTAATCTCGTAACAGTAATCATGAAAAATTGCGATGCAGAGGAAAAGTCTATCAAATTAAATATTTATATTTAAAACATTTCTTGATATACTATAATAATACTTCTTTAGTATTATGTGCAGATAAGAAAATATTAAGTTTTGATGTTACACGTAATGGAGGAACGTACAACTGACCGGTTGATGAAATATTGAACAGTTAGGTCAATCAATAAATACTCAATGGATTTTTAAGAACTTTTTAATAGTAACTATATTACCATAAATTACTGTGGTGTAACTTTAACCATTTACGCAGCACAGGCCACAGAAGCTATAAACTTCCTAAATAACCCTTCTTTCTATTAGAGAAAAACGTATTCCAAATTCGTACAGTAGTTTTCGAGATTAGCACGAACAAATACAAATCCAGAGCAGCGGGGGATTTTAATTTATATGTAGCAAAGAGTGAAATTGGGAGTGGGAGTACAAGTCCTCTGGCCAATTTTGAGGGTCCCGAGCCAAAATGGCAAAAACGGAATCCTTATAGTTTCGTTATGTCCGTCGGTCCGTACGTTACAGGCATTTTATTCAATAATTACAAGACGTATATTGATGAAATTAATAGTGTAGGTGTCTTGTATAAGCCGCTACTTATTTTGGTAGTTAAAGAACAAAAGTATATATTTCCAGGAGGCACTCCATATATTTAATTTATTTCGAAAAAAAACTTTTTCGGCAAACATCAACGTGTGGCACATATTTCGATAGTCATTTTTAAAAAAAGATTAAGGTTTCTAAGCAGTTTTTCTAATTACGTGAATAATTTCAAAAATAATCGCTCTGAAAACAGCAGAAATTGTGTGTGAAAAAAAAATACAAAAGTAACACTTAATAAATACTTTCAATGAAAATTATTTTGAACATGTTCGAATATACTGTTTGTGAGTTATTGCCGAAAAACTGTGCTTCTCAACAAATGGACGTAAGTCCCATGAAGATACGCTCTTTTGCTGATGCGCTTTAGTTTACACTAGTTTTATAGTAATAGTCGTCATATCTACTTATTTTTCTCGTTATAAGCGACTAAAGTGCTCGTAACTATTCTGTGCGGGAAACATGGAAAGTATAATAACGTGCTTTTTTCATGTGTAGTGCATTACTTTGTAATAATGCCTTCGGAACCCTATAATGAGCATGGTCCGAAATGATCTTAACCAGTTTTATTTATTTAATTTTTTATTGCATATACGTATTAATAGTGCTTTCAGCTTGGTTTACGTCGAATCAAATCGTATCCTACAATTCATTCCTACTTTCTTTTTAGATTTGCGAGCTACGTTTTCAGGGTCTTGCCTCTCAAAAAAAATGGATCTTTTAAAAATTAAAGCGAACGTAGTCAATATTAGCTGTCTATTTGTTTGTCACGACACTTCGTTTTAGAAATTGCTAAGCGTATAGAATTGAAATTCATAATAACTCTTCACAGTTTTATGAAAATGTCAACTTTTAAGTTAACATAGTAAGAAATTATGGAATCTAAATGCAGTATTTAAAAGTGTGCTATGAAATTATTATATTTGGCTACAAACCAAATTGCTTTTCAAGTCAAAAGAAAATGTATACAAATCTAATCTTAAATCGATACAAAGTGACAGACGGAAACATAAGCAATAATATTTTTTTAGAAACACACATTACTCGCAGAACGGATTAATATTAATCATTGTTTGTTTCAGATTTCTAAAAGGAAACGAAAAGTGAAAATCATTATGAACTTACCAAACATAAAGATAATATCTGTCAAGATGTCCGCTAAACCGGATAACAAAATTAAAAGTGAAAGGACAAAAATGTGAATTCAAAAATGCAACCGGAACCGTCGTCCTCGTACGAAATGCGAGAGTGTACTGTCGACGACAAACGCGACGGAGGGCCGACAGCATTGAAACCCACCAGATCTGCTGGAAAAATATTTTATAACCCTTCAAATGTGGACGACGACACGGAACTGACTAGTGTCTTTGACAGTTCAACAGTGGAATCGCCTATGATAATATATTCCAGAAGCACTCCACACTTGCAAGTGACCGGCGGCTGCTTACACAGAGTGCCGACTTACAGCAGCTCCATCGGCCAGAGTATCATCTTCAGGCCGGACACTTGCAGGTATTTACTTATCAGATGTCCAAGTACGTAATGGTACGACAAACATAAAATTTTAACGGCCTAAACCAAACAGTCTCCCAACTGCGGCAAGTTCACAAGCAGGGTTTAAAACGACAAAAACTTCTATTTGACTGATGAATGTAAAAAGTTTGTATACCCAAGTTATTATTGAGTACAGAACAAAACTAGATATCTTATGAAATTCTTTTTTCTCGATATTGCGTCAGGAAGATTTAAAATTAAAAGCAGATCAAACGGCAGTCGGTTTTTGTGTAAAGTTTTATCTACCGTTTATAATTTTAATAATCCAGTATTTCTCAAAAGTTTGAATCATAATATGTATTACCTTTCATTAATTGTTTTCTACAGATATAGGTTAAAACTAATCTGACATCCACAAACAATCTGCTGGTGGCTGCACCAATAAAAAAGCGTGTGAAACGTTATAAAATCTAATTTTCGTTTTTTAAAAACATGCCACTATATTAACTTGACGTCACTGTGCACAGCTACTTTGGTTTATTCTTGAAACGGAGCGTATTGTATACGCTAACGCAATCCATGATGAAAATTTTACATGCTTCTCACTTCTGGTGAACCTTTTCTGACGCGCTAGTGACGTGCATCTATCGACATCATCACACTAATATTATAAATGCGAAAGTATGTTTTTTGTTTGTCCCTCTTTTGTGCAACAAAGGAGTAAAGGATCGAGGTGATTTTTTGCATAGACATAGTTTAGTGGGCGGAGAATGATAGTGCAGAATACACGGTTCGTATGATATAGAGCCGGAACGTAACTCTATACAATTGCATCGCTAAAATGACAGGTTTTAATTAAATTTTGTGTAAAATTGTCAGATCTTGAAATCACCGGACACTGTTCATCCCGTAAACATGCATGGTCCCAGTGGGATGTAATAAGCACTAAAATGCGTAATCTCAGTGAGATTTAAATGAAGGTGCATTTGTATAAAATGTGGTAATTTGGTATACAGAGTTTACCATATTTTCAGGTAGATATGCATAAAATAATGACATCGCGCACGCTAAACTTTAATATTAAGCTCCGTAGTGCTTGACGAATTTCGATGTGTGTTCTGTATTCTATTCGATGCTTATATTATTCTTACATATTATACTTTCTTCATAAAATAACCTGAAGTGTACCAAGTATTTGCTTTTATTTAATGCTACTGACAATTTTTATAATTTATATAGATATTACTAGATTTTCCCGTGGCTTCATACGCATGAATATAAAATACAAATTGTATAATTTTTAATGTCGATTGGATGTTCAAAACAGCAATGTTCAAAGAAGGATCAGGTTCAACATCTGTCCGAAATCGGAATTGCGAACAGAACCGGGATTAGATACGAAATCGTTTCATAACAAAAGAAATTAGCGTAGTACGTGCGTTTTCGGTGCGCGAGACCGATATAATTTTATAGGAATTCAGTCGATAACACGAATCTAAATCGAAACTGCGACCGGAATCGAAAACGCGACCTAGATCGATATCATAATCGACAGCACGATCAGTTGATGTAAAAAACGAAGACGTCATATCCATACGGGTGGAGCTGCACTCAAAAGCTAGTCATAGAGCCTCCTGCGCCATCTCTTTTTAAACTGAGATTTAAGAGTCTTCCTTTCAACGGTCGTTCGGACTAAAACCCGTTTTAAGGAAGACATGTGATGCAAAATTGATTTTAAAAATGACTTTCAGTTAAAAGTTAAGTTAAAAAGTGGTGGTAGATGAGGCCCATAATATAGTATATTAAAAAGACGCGTCTACAAAGCTGCGTAACCATTCCGCATAAAGTGTGAAGAATCATCGCAATTAATCGCGTTATGAGCTACTCACACGCCTACTAATTTGTATTTTCGTCTCATTCTTCCTATCTCGCTCGCTTATTTTCTCTCTTTTACTCCCTCGATGCTCTACATTCATAGATATATAAAAAACAGAAGACGCACAGTCGTGTACTATTTCGACGGCGAAAAATGGCTCAACCCGTACACTTTGTCTATGTCTCACATTTTATGATATCATTTTACAGTGCCAAGGGAAAAGAAAGGAAGGGACATTATTTATCATCTGACATTTAAGTGAAATGTCATAACATAATGTTCATTTTTAAATGTAAAGACAATAAGTAACGATCACTTTACTATTCGAAAGCAATAATTCCTATTTTTTACAATTTTCAAGTGCTGTTCTTAAACAAGACATCAGTGGAGTAGTTTAATGTTATTTTAAATCTTTATTATTTGTGTTTTTAGTCGAATATATGAAAATAACCATTTTATATTTTTTTCATAATAAAGCTTAATGTAATAATCACATAAGATTAAAGTTAATATGGACTTTTAATTTCATAATGTCGGTGAAAATATATATGAAAGAAATTGATAATTTCTAGGATGTATGGAGTACAATAATATAAATTTTTTATTATTTATATAATAAAATAAGGTGAAGATTTATTAAAGATTAACATAATTTGGATAAACATAATATTTTATACACATTTTTTTAAACAGCAAATTTACATATGATAAACATATTTTTTTTGGAAGAGATTTAATCTATTGTATGATTTCCCTTTAGAGGTAATTTTAAGATTTGTATAAATACAAAAAAAATAAATAACACGATTCCATTAGTATAAAAACATAGCCTCTATTGTTAAACGACCAAATAATATGACAACGCAAGAAATACGACATCGGTGTTGCTTAGGTCTGTTTCCTTTAGGTCGGTTTATATGTCAAATTTTAATGCTACTTTAAATGAAGGAATAAAAAATTCTCATCTAATATCCATTGTAATACGTGATTAAGAACCTTTTATAAATACTAAGTTTTGCTTATCGAAAACAAGAAATATCATCCTTTTCCTAGCTTTTTACCTGTTGTTTTTGCATTTTTTAACAGAAAACTTCGACATCGTAACGGAAGGTACGATAAAACTACACTGTATGAAAGACTGTACATCTTCTCTTTTTTATAGATCAATGTCTCTAATATTATGTACTTAGTATACTCGGCAATGAAAACAAAGTTGCCGTCTCAAAAATATTTCCCCAGGTAAATTATTTTATACCTACTTGGAGATGATAGGTAACAAAAAATTCAAACGCATATGGTTAATTCATGAAATAATAATATTTAACAAAAAAAATATTTCATTGAGTAAAATTGTTTATTAATACTAAAATGAAAATTTCAATTAGAGGGCTCTGTGTGCGCTTGTTTAATAGGGTTCTTGTGGGTATACAAGATTTACCCTTATATAAATTTAAGAGTATTATTAAACACACACTAAATAAAAAGGGTATTTACCTAATTCCTGATTATTTAGAAGAAAAATATCCATGGACATAAGTGGCTCAACTTCTTACCGGGCTGTCTCGTTCATTAATTGTTTTGTATTTGTTTTGGCTATGCATGATGAAATTAGAGAAAAGCTACCCTTAAATTTGAAGAAAAACTGTTTTCTATACGAGCGGTAAATTCGCATAAAAATATAATGTATTTCAAGAGTGATTTTACAACCTATAAAATAAAGGTATTTGAATTCGACTTTGTCAGTTTGTGAGAAACAATTTTTCACTTAATTATGAAGTTTGAGATACTAACGAAAGGTTGTATCAAAAGTAAGACGTAATTCGTGAACGTAATCTGGAAGATTTGACAGATTATACTTAAAGTATCTGTCAAATTACATTTTTACTTGTGACTCAACCCTCCGTACTATAAATAAATCAGAATTTAAGTGACAGCCTTTTCTATAAATATGTTTTATTAAGTTTTCCAGTGAACGTTGTATAATTAATGATAGATCAAAATCGAAATAGAAAATGAAAAAACAGTGCTTTTAGTCATATTATCATTGTAAAGTTGTTGTAATTAACTAAGATTACGAATTAGGACATAGTAATCTATGTCATGCATCTGTTTCAACTTCCTTAACATTGCATGTTTTATTAATTAAGAACTCGGAAAACTATAGTTTGTCACCTTTAGTCTAATTAACATTATTTATCTTATAAAATTATTTTATTTCAAAGATTATTTTGGTATTTTAAAAACGTTATAGTCAATATCAAGTTTGCAACTTTCCACAAAACTTTAACCTTTCATAGTTTAAGTATAAATTAGAATACTATACAGATTAAGAAACAAAAACTAATAACATCAATAGAAAGTCAATTTGTTATATGTAATTTATATAATTTAAAAGGTGTTTTTTGACAAAATGAAATAAGAATGCACCGTAAAAGGAAAACACCAATACAACTAAAATGTCTCCAAGGAAAAGCGACGTTATGTCATAATTACTTAAGACGTTAATTACTCTACGCGATATTGAAAAAAAAACAATGTGTGTCGGATACACGACATGAAGTGAAACTTCTTTAGCAAAATATGCAGGAATAGAGTTTAGGGTTAAAAAATGAAAAAGAACGTAAATTATTGTATTATTTATTTATGGACACAACTTAATTACTAACTCGGGACAAAGTTTGTTGGTTGTTTTTATCACGATGATCTCTCGTACATTTCGTCGCAGTCACACGCACACAACCTTCTTTTTCCACGCGGGCGGAATAAAGCAAATTTTTGTTGTTATTCTCTATTTGAGAGGGCTTAAGGCCGCTATTGAAAGACAAATCCTTTGTCAGCTGCAACAAAATAAGTTACAGGCGTTGGGATAGATTTTAATAAAAAAATATTGCGAAAAACATTGCAGTAATGTTTAGTCAAATTTTGATCATCAATTTACCGTTGACTTGCGATGCATCGTGTTCACTTAACTATTGAAAACCACTGATATAATTGATATTTTCGCCACTATATTCTATTTATTGCATCTATTTTACATGCATTCTTCATTTTTACAATGAATAATAACCGCGCATACATAAAACAGTCGCGATGAGCTGTGTGAACGCGTGGAGCACTTGGGCCCACTGAGCCGAGCCGAAAAGAACCGAGCGGACCCGATCGTGTCACTCGAGCGTTTCACAGTGACGCTATAGCACAAAATCATTCTAACGTGTCTAAAGAAGTTTCACTTCGAAAATTTTGAAATGACAATCATACAGAAAGGTTTTCAAATGACGATATCAAAGTACAAGCATAGTAGCGACTTAAAGCAAAGCGACTTCCGCGCTATAGCGTTATCACAATCAAGCGGTGATTGTTTTAAAACGAAATAGCGATTAAAACTCGAACTGCGTTTACGATCAGTGCATTCACGATCAACGGAATTGAGAGCGAAATTGGAATGAGATAAATATAAAGATGAAGGAATACTGCTTGTTCGAATCCAGGAAAATCGGGAATAAACAGCTAGATAATGAAAAAACACTACGTACAACTTATAATTAAATTATTATCATTACCCAGTAAACAAATTTATAGAATAACAAACTTCCGGAATACCTACGATAGTTTGTGCTATTAAATGTCTATCAAGTCATGTAGGATATAACGAATTTAAAGGTTACTACACGCTTTAATATTTCATGTTCTTTGCCAGGAATTCAATTTTTCTAGAATGTCACTTTGGCAAATACAAAAAAATTCAACATGTCACGTTAAGGTACAGCTCACCCGCGACAAGGCAAACCATTTGCGATCCTTCGATATCTAATCGATAGATAAGAATTTGTCTTATCACAACACTAGTTTGTTCTTAAAATCTACGACTCAGAAGCGACTCATGTGTTTATCAAGTGAACGAATTTTGCAAGATCAGTGATTTGTGTGTGATTCAATTGTATTATAATAATTTAGAGAATGGTGTTAAGGTAACAGGCCATCGAAAATGCGACGTAAACGCAAATAACGGTTACAAATAACCCTTATCAGATGTTGTATTAGTTTGTGCTACTTACGAATTTATATTAAATATACGGAGGTATGTCTTTCTTATTCGAGTTAAGAATTGATGTATTTTATAATGAAGTGACGTTATTTTATTTCATAACGGATTTTTATCAACGAATCGTAAGTGATATTTCTAGTATTTGACTGATTTTGATTGATTGGTTTGATTGTGCGAATGTGCTTGAGAAATTTATTTATCTGTGAATTACATTCAATGAAAGTAATCTAATGTACTTAAAAAGCTATACTTGCTTCATAAAAAGCGATGACATGATTATCATAAGTGTGAGAAAACTTAACGTATTAAGTTTATTCAATTGTTGTGGTTTAATATCAAGAAATATGAAGTATTTCAAATTTACCCATCGAATTTTAAAACATGTTTTAGATACAAAAAAAAAATAAATACAAAAATAAACACTATTTAAATATTTTCAAAATTCTTGTCAACGTTTTCTTATTACTAATTTTCACCCAAAATTTGGCTCACATAAATATTGATCACCTTTTTTGTCAAGTAATTTATCTATCCATCGCCTTTCTGTACTCGCTTTTGATTCGTCCCACTGTCTATTCGGTTTCTCATTTTGTTTTCAATTCCAATTCCGGTTCTTTTCGAAGTTCCAGTCGTTTTTAGATCCGATCCCGATCTCGACTGTTATTGCGATGTTGATCATAAATGTTCCAATGCATTATTTGTATTGAATATTATATTCAAAATTATTAAGAACTTCTTACATAGAATACATAGATCACAAGGTATTGGGCTCACTTTTTTGTGTGTGTGTTTTTTTTAAATTAAATAAGTCAGCAAAACATTTTAAAAAACTGGCCAAAAACGTTTCGGACCACGCTCATTATAGGGTTCTGAAGCCATTATTACAAAGAAATGCACTACAAATGAAAAAAATACGTTGTTACACTTTTTTCATGTTTTCCGCACAGAATAGTTATAAACAATTTAGTCGCCTATAACTAGAAAAACAAGTAGGTATATCGACTATTACTACTGAACTAGTGTACACTAAATTTTGTTAGCAAATCTTCATAGCACTTATGTCCTATTGTTAAGAAGCGCAGTTTTTCGACAAAAACTCAAAAAAACAGTATATCTGATTATGCTCAAAAAATAATTTTCGCTGAAGATATTAACTATTTTTTTTATATTTTCTATTTTATTCATATCTTATGGACAAACGGTTTAGGAAATAGGGGGGGGAACAATTTCTGCAACTTTCGGAGCAATATTTCCGAAATTATTCACATAAGCCAAAAAATTACTTAGTAACATTAAATTGTTTTTAAAAGAACTGTCGAAGTATGTACCACTCGTTGATGTTTGCTGTATAAATTTTTTTAGGTTCAGTTACACGTATGGTGTGCCTTCCTAGAAATATTTATTTTTGTTGTTTAGCCAATAAACTAAATTGCAGCTTATACAAGTCACCTACACTATAAATTTCAACAATTTTGTAGTTTTTGAATAAAATGCCTGCGACATACGGACGGATGAACGGGGAGATATAACGAAACTATAACGGTTCCGTTTTTGCTATTTTGTCTCGGAACCCTAAATAAAAAGAAGCGCATTCCATTCCATTCCATTGCAGAACCTATTCAAATAGTTTTTTTTTTTGGGACTTTTCTGACAATATATTTTCATTAAGAACTTTGGAAGTTTCTATTAATTTCAGCGGCGCCATCAAATTTTCAATCCCGTTAGTTCTGTTTGGCAAAATGTCAAAATTAATTTTACAATTACGTAAATAATTACTAAAAAACCTTTTAACAATTTGCACCTGCACAATATATAAAAAAGCAAACACACGTATCATTTTTTCATCTATATTAATATTACAAACGCAAAAATTTGGATGGATGTTCGTAGCTCAATCACGCCAAAACGACTAATCGCATCTGCATGACATTTGCCACTATAGTCTGGAGTAGAATATAAAATACTATGTATGCCTGAAAAAATTACGGGTCCTGTGGGGTAGATTTGTTTTTGTTTTTCGCATAGCAAGCGATCGACATGATTTGTTCCATAGTGATAGTGGTCGTAGAATGCTGAAGGTTACTTTTTATCCCTGAAAAAAAGCATAGTTTTTACAGGATATTATCAATTATATCGTACAGGAAATATGTGTTTAAAAGATATTTCGTCAAATTTCGTGAAATAGGTAGGCCGCACTGCAAATTTCTGGAATGAATGAGAAAAAATTACTATGAATGGTTAAATTAGACTTTATTGTTTCTCAAAATATTCTCTGTCAGCATATTTGCAATTTTTAATACGAATAAGCCAATTTCGAAAACATTTGTGATACTTCTCCCAGGTGATCTTGGAAACATATTTTCCATACTCATCGACAGTCTCTTCTGGTAATGAAAATTGTTGACCGCGTGGTGACAAGATGCCAAATCGGAACTGTATATAGGATTAATCACAAGTTCTACGTTTTCCTCCTTCAAAAATTGATTTGTCTGTTTGGCCGTGTGAGAACTGGCATTGTCCTAGATGCAAGATGATACGACGTTTACGGGTATTTTTACGGAGTTCGTCAATAACTTCTGGGAAACAAATGATAGTATACCAATTACTATTCACGGTACGACAATTCTCTAAAGCAACAATAGCCACATGTCCAGTTTTATTAAAAAGAGAAAAAATGATTCGCTTAGAGACAGTTCGCTCGCGCGCCACTTTGGTTGGTTTCGACTCATCTCGATTGTTCATACGGTCAATTGCTGGTTTGTTTTAGGGTCGTAGCAATAAATTCATATTTGCTTACTTATTACTATGTCTCACACCAAATTTGACGTCCCTTCCTTGAATCTGGTAAGCATGGCATTGCACCAAGGGACGCGGTCCGTTTTTTAAGTTTCAGTCAAATTGTATGGGATCCACCGCTGGCACAGCGTTTTCATATCCAAATGTTTGCGTAGGATTGATTGTGTTTAACTCATACCTATGCTCAAGGACGCTCGAATCTAATGGTAGATAACATGGTTGCCTGTTTCGATCATAAGCCGTACAGCATCGATGTTTTTGTTGTTCACAGCGGTGGATGGGTGACCATCACGAAATTCGTCAGAGATTTACACACGATCGCGCTTGAATTTTTCAAACCAGTTATAAATAGTTGTCTTGTATGGTACTTCATCGCCAAAAGCAGTTCGAAGCCGAGCAGGTTCTGATTATCTGACAAATTACTCTGAACATCGTAGAAAATCATACTACGAAATTTTCACGAATTAAATCCATAGTGATGACGACTAGCAATTTTAAGATGACGCCACAATGTAAGAACGATTGACAGTTAGATGAAACAAACTGAATTCTACAGCCAGAGTTCAATTTTGAAAAGCAGTAATTTCTTTTTAAACATTGTTCATACATATAAGTGGCCAGTTTCAGAAACTTATAGTGCGCCCCGCATAGACTTTTAGCGCATTATCGTCGAGAAAGCTTGACCAATTTACACAGTAACGAAAAAAAATCTCTAAAAAGATTAAAGGTGTTCATAATTTTATTTTTATAAGGGAGGTTAAATTTTGTATGAAACTTTTTATGGAGCGACGTAAGACTGAAAAGTTATGAGATGCGACTTTTGCAATTGGTTTGGGGAAGCGGAGTTGTGTATTTTATAGAATTGAGTGTGAATTTTGCTGATTTTTTTTGTGAAACTGGCCATATGTTCTACTCGTGAATAGGAAGATCTCTGAAAAAGGAAACTAGCATTCGTATCTGACTTTGTGTGCATATTTTTACTATTGCTAAAACCAAACCGAACTACTAAGTCGAAGCTGAGAATTACTTCACTAATAAGAAATTCCTTGAATAAAATCGACTATTAACATTTCGCTTTGGTTAAATCTGCTTATTTGTGTTATTACACATTCTTAAAATTCTTTCACTGATACAAAGCAACATTATCTCCAAGTAATATGGTAAAATTTTTATTTTGATACAGCAAGGTCTAATAATAATCAATAGTTAATATTAAACGGAAAGCCACCTTTTAAGTCCCTTTTTGTGAACAGTAATTACGGAACCCTACACCGGTCCAGACACTGATCCCTACGCATGGCCTCGGCACGCACATGGCCGTTTTTTTTTATTAAACAACGACGCGCGCAATAACCTCGCGTCACAGACAAGAAAGTCGCCCTATCTCACGAGGTCGGATTAACAGCGACTTAAAAGTGAAGGTTTAGGCACATTGATACAACGACGTAAAATTAATCTGCCAAATCCAAAAGCGAGTGAGTAAACACTGCGACGTCTAGATAACGATGATTAATCGCGTCTGGTCGGCTGCACGCACTCGGCGCGGGACGAGAGCGCGCCGTCATCGAGGCGGCTGCATTTGCGCTCGTAAATTTTCAATTTCGCTTAAATCCGAGGATTTGACGGAGCACGCAGCGCACCGTGTGCGGTGACGTCAGCCTTCCTCTCTTTAGAGGAGATCACTTCCTCGTCAGTTTACACACCCTTATTTACCTTTCTATGGGAGTACATACCGAAAAAGGAACGAGTCTGGTTTTCATTTAACGTAACCTTAAAAAACTGTGACAATCCAATATTGTCACAGTTTTTTAAGGTTCATAGCTTTACACACTGTCCGTCCTCACGTAGAACGGACAGTGTGGTAAGGTGTCTTATTTGATTCGCCTTACGTTTAGATAAAAAAGTTACAAAAAGTAATGATAGCCCCCATAGATAAAATTAAGGGATGGCAAAAAACTTTTATATATAAAATCCATTAAAAAAATTCTCCACTGAGGTGTCTATTTTACTGTCTATTAGCTTACAAAGTCTTTAACTTTGTGTCTCTCATCTCTAACTTTTGAACCACACATTTTGAAATTTTGATAACATTCACAGGGACATGGCTTCATAAATACATCCAACAGAAGTTGCATTGAACAAAATCTGTTAACAAGGTTTCTAAATATCTAAAATTTTCAATTAAATGTAGTAAAATCAAATCAGTGATCCATATAAGCATGCGTGTGAGTTTTTCTTAACAAATCTACCAACTATTCAGACTTCAATTTGACCCTATTTTATTTTAGATTCAACTTTTGAAATTCGCAAGGAGTAATGTGTTGCTCGTTTGTTCGTGTATGAACTTGTTGCAATTGCAGTTTTCATATAATTTTCATCATTGTTACGAAACCCTGGATGAGAAAATCTGAGAGGTTTTTTTCTCCGAGATAGTTTGATATAAAAAATGAAAATTCAAATTATTGCGATTGTAGCCCTGAAATGTATATAAAACCTCAAATTTTAAGTATCTAATCGAAGTATTAAAAACAACAATTCAAATTTAAACTATTACGAAAAAAATTCAATGATCCTCATCGTGCGAACTTAAAAGTTGTGATGTCGGAAAAATGTTTATTTGTAATTAACATATCAAATAGTTGATTAATGTAACTTTTCCAGTGGTTTGTAAACATTATTGTCACTTTGAAGATTTTCCGAAAAAAGCAACTAAATACTTAATTCTTGTAATGAAACACGTTATTGTTTATGAAAAATCTCATTACAAAAATGTGCGATATACTAGCAGTTGGTCTTCTATTGCAAAATAAAAACTTTATATTAAATTGGCACTACTCATCCCGTCAAATTAACCGATGTGCTACATTCTTATTTTTGTATTCATTTAAAAACAAGTTCTATCTTATTAGATAGAACTTGTTTTTAAATGAAATCGAAATCTATATCAAGGTTTTGATAAACACGTGAACGATAAATGAATACGTAAGAATACTTTAATGACAGTTCCATTCAAAATCTCAGGCACATTTATGTGTGCTTTAAGAATTTAATAGCAATGGGATTCGCAGCATTCGATGCGGCGTCTTTAATGCTAATTCTGATTAGATTTTGAAATAGATCAAATATGTTTTGAAACTAATTAGAAAAAGAAACATTTTCTATCATTGCTTAGGCCGATGATAGAAAATGTTTCTTGAATAAATCGAGTAGTTTAGATCGATTGGGAGCTATTTCACATATGTAAATAAAGTGAAGCTCTACATTGGCACTGTATTTGTAGCTTAAGTCAAATTAAAACATTCGTTCCATAGTTCGGATGGCACAATAAGCCGGGACCGACCCGGACGTTGTCATGCGACGACAGCGCCCGTCGACCGCCCAATAGCCCGACAACGTCAAAGTCCCTCGATCTGAATTTTAAATAACAATTGTCGGAGGGTATGCCAAAGCAGTAGAGTGATCGAAACCTGCTACAATAGCAACGACTTACCGGTCAGTTTCAAAGTACCGATCGCGATGGCTAACGGGTCGATTAAGTTAATGCGGTGAAGGATTTGAATCGGTTAAGCGACTGGAAATTAATAAAAATTAAAATAACTACATAAACATGCCCTCGTACACATTTACACGTATACATGCAAATATAAAGAATACTATTGAAAACAGTCAAAAATCTTCTTCAGATCTCAAAATCTCGATATGTGATGAAAAATGAATATATGTACAAATAAATCAATGTTAAATGATTGTATTGCAACAAGTAAACAAAACATATTTCTTGACGCAACATTAGTCATTTGCGAAATTAATATATAAAATATTTTTTTCCAATCTCTACATTTGAAATGTCTATTTGTGATTACTCACTGATTGCACCTACCTTGTTAATTTTGTTTTTTTATTTTTATGCGAAAATGTAGTGAAAGGTACACGCCGTTTTTAAAATATGTATTCAATACTTCAGAAATAAATACTCTAATTCCTTCTGACAGAGACTTTAAGTGCAGTCAAATAATTACACAGAAATTTTACAATCAAATATCAAAATTAAGTTCCAATATTTATCTATAAAAATTCCCTTATCCAAATAATAAATAATCATCAAAAATATTTTTAGGATCAAATCTTATTTCACACCAAACTAATTTCAATATTTTTCGTCCCAGAACATGTTTACGAAAATAATCATAATAAATAAATTAGCGTAAATCGTGAGCGAGCGTGTTGGCGCGTCGTGTGACCGCGTGTTAATATTTAGAACTAATATAGAGTTATTCGAGTTATACGCACTGAAATTATTATTAATAATAATTATATAATAAACAGTTTAATTATATAAAAACAAATATTTAATATGTGTTAATTCAAAATCGGATTCAAAATATTTTTATTTCGTAGGTTATAAAATTACTCCTGAAAAATAACACTTGATGTCAGAATTTGCAGGACTCACATCAACGGTACTATTTCTTAATTATTACTCTTATATAAATGCATTATTTACTAAAAAAAAGTTCCATATAATAAAATAAATTGTAAATTATCATTATTCAGATTCAGCAAATTAATAAAGAGTCAATATGTTATCCATCATTTAGTTGTCATTGACGCATATTATTATAATATGTTAAATATGTAACTAGTAGGTAATAATTCTAACAAGATTATTTACTATTTATCGTACAGTTTTATTTTAAAATACTTCATTTTAACGGCTTTGTTTACTCCGATGTAAAAACTCAGCACAATTTCAATACACGAGTCCATAAGTGGAAATAGGTCTGGACACGTTATCTCTAACGACATTTCATAGAATTACGAGTCGTATAATCCTCGCATATACACGATCAATAACCGCCAATCACTTACTGTATATTTTCAATCTTTCCTTATCATTTTGTTTACATTCCCGACATTCTCATTTGTATCCGTGATATAAATGTAGTAATTATCGACACCTACCTTAACCCTAGCTTATCTGACGTTATTAATGACATACACGCGTATTAAACAGTCGAAAATGGACATAAAACGTCGAACGTGCTGTTAGTGGTGATATCGGTCCGTCTGCTTGTCAGTCGTTAGCGCCCCTATAAAGATAATGAGCGATTGTTAAATAAATCGCGCTCGGTGTAAGGCAATGAATTTTACCACGCCATCTCACCTTGTACCGCGACCGGACTGTCGTACGGCCCGATTAATCTTCTAAACGCCATATAACCAGCCAGACGACATTGTCGCTGTGTGTTATACGGCCAATCGTTATTGCCACTCTAACTGAAATCACTCATATTAAACACAAGTATTTTTAGTAACTGTGTATTATAATTGTGGACGAATAAATACAATTTTTCTTTGATGTACGTTAATTTTTACGGATTGGAAATTTTCATGAAAATTTTGCGTTTTAGGTCTTGCAATTATATTAATGATGATAAACAAACAATCATCAGATGTTAAAAAGGCTAAATGGTCTCCCATTTACGTCACTGATATACATTGAGTTACGACGAACTGTTGCGTCAAAACTATTTCTGAAAAAAACCGACTGCACTTGAGATTAAGCTGCATTTATCTTGCATGGGTAAAAATAAAAGTATTCTTTTGACTAATTAAATCAAAATTAAATATCAACACGCAATTTTCATATATTTTTATGTTCAAATTTATGGATATATAAAACATAGACTTGAAATTTATCTAGTTGTTAGCAGCTGCACTATACATAATACCTACATATAAAACACAGTACACAGACAAAGGACGTTTATCATTTTTCAAAAAGTCATCACAGTTTAGCATTTTCTACTATTAAAAACTGTCAGCATTAAATTAGTTTTAGCAATGTTGTTAAACTTTTAAACATACTTTTTATTATGTTTACACTTAATACAGTAGACTGTATTATTTTACGATTTGTCCTTATTACACTTGCTTACTATCGTTTCCTATAACCTGAGGGGTAGTTTTAGAAAATCAGAACTACCAAATTGTATCACAACAACATTATATTTACATACTACAGTTGAGAGACAACGTGTAAATGAACAACTATTAGCCGAAGTTCTAAAAAAACATGGATATATACCTAGATTCCTAATGATGTCCGGATTATAAATAGTTTTCTAGGAATCGTATATTTATCATTGCATTTATGATAAATATGTCAGCGGGTATATATTTTTATTAGCACACATATGTGTACATGTAGTTGCCGTGCCGCTTTGCTGTGCCTAAATTAAGACTAAAGAGTGATTATTTCTAATCCTGATTTTGCTCTCGATTTCGACTCTGGCGCTGCTCTTCATGCCAACGGGTTCTGATGCCGATCTCGGCCGTCCTTTGAACGTTGCTACTATTTTCCTGATGCTCTATCTACTCTCTACTATCTACTTTAAATAATCTACTTGTGCGAAAAATCTTGTTACAATCCGTTCAACCGTTTCGAAGATTAGACAAACAAACAGACATAAACTATTGACATGATAATAACCTATTACAAGCACAGCCACGTGTTCTTACCGTATCCGAAATTTCATCAAGGTCGGTCGAGCTGTTGTTTCGTTATAACAGGATACACAGTCAAAAAGACGGGCAGATAGTCAGAAAAATTTAATATTGTAAATATAAATTTTAAGCACGTCGTGAAATGAGTGACAGACAAACACATTATAAGAACGAACAAAGCCTACAGGTTTACATCTCGGTATAGATTTGCACATTATGATTCGGACGTTGTATATTCTAAGTTTGAAATTATAATAGTACGTACTTAGGTATATCGCACACGTCCTGGTGCTGACCTTCGTTCGGAAAATGTTCGCGAACAACAAATTAGTGCTGGAAAAGAATTTCCATTAGCGTGCTCAATTTGCACCTGGTCGAGTGGCGTACGTAATGACAAGGATCGGGGGGTGCGGTCGCACCGTGGATATCCATATAGATAGGATGTTTTCGACGTCAAAATGTTGCTTTTTGTCTGTGTAACTTAAATTTGATAGCTGCGTTTTGATATTATCGACCTCGCAAAATATGGGGAATGGCATTTTCATTTTTTGCATCAACGTTCTCATTAAACTGTGAAGTTGTCTGTTATCTACTCCAATCATTTAATACTATCAAATATCATATCTTTGGATTAAAGAGTGTCCAGAATTGATTACTTAATATTATGTGATTTAAAAAAAATACTTTATAATACGTTAGTTATGATGAAGAATGATATTTTTAATTTTTTTTTTTTACTTTGTTAGTGGATATATTATCCAGATCGTGAGCTTGTTTCATTTAAAAATTAAACATACTGTGTATAAATGTCGTCAATATAGGCACTAACCGAAATTCATTTCCCTGTAGCGAGCTGATAATTTCCAATATGTAGTCGCGATATAATTACACAACGTTTAGCGGGTGCGGGGCGTGACGCGGCCGTCGTGAGCTGAGCATTATCGCGCCGCTTCAGGAGTCTGCCGGGGGATGCTGATGGGCGCGCGCGGCCCGCAGTGACGCGCCACACGCCGCCATGCGCACCGACCCCGAGTCGCCGGAGACGCCCGTCTGCCGCGAAGAGGCGCAACTCCTGTCCGACGAATGGCTGAAAGTCAAGACGGTGCCCGCCAACGGCAACCTCTCGCCCGGCATCTACTACCCTACCGTGACCAAGAGGTCTGTTCTCGTGCGACGCCCTCTATCAGCCGAATACTTGTATTTATTGTCATGTTTCCGTGCGCTCGTCCGCCTGGTGTCGGTCTGCTTCATGTCCGAGTGGTGTCTAGTCGTTGTTACTGGTCTAGCGGCGGATCGCTGCGCACTATCGATATTAAAATATCGACGAAGGCCGCCGGAGCGTCGTGTCGACGCTCACGGAGGCGGTGTCGTAGAGGTGTTAGGTGGCGGCGTTCGGTGGACCGCGACTAATCGATCCCGTGTTCGGTTTCAGGAGCCGCTCGCAGCATCGACACGGTCAAGTGCGTAGAACTCGACGGCGCGCCATCCTCAAGAATGGAGAATGCAATATTCTCAAATCGAAGATCGCCCAGCGGCGGCTGCGATTCCTGCAGGACATGTTTACGACGCTGGTAGACGCGCAGTGGCGGTGGACCTTGCTCGTCTTTACTCTGTCCTTCATTTTATCGTGGCTGGGATTCGCGCTCATCTGGTGGCTCATAGCTTTTACACATGGTGACCTAGAAGACGACCATCTTCCACCCATGCAAGAGGAAAGCGGTTGGAAACCGTGCGTCGCTAATATCTATGATTTCACTTCTTGCTTCCTGTTCAGTATTGAAACTCAACACACGATAGGGTACGGTGCTCGCACGACGACAGAGGAGTGCCCGGAAGCGATATTTATTATGTGTTTGCAGAGCATAGTAGGAGTCATGATCCAAGCTTTCATGGTCGGCATCGTGTTTGCGAAGATGACCCGGCCCAAGCACCGTACGCAGACACTGCTTTTTTCGAAATTCGCTGTGGTTTGTCAGAGAGACGGGGAACTCTGTTTAATGTTCCGTGTGGGAGATCTTAGAAAATCCCATATCATAGGTGCTAGCGTGCGCGCGCAGCTCATCCGTTCGAGGACAACGAAAGAAGGAGAAATGCTCGCTCATTACCAGACCGAGTTAGAGTTGAACGCCGACGGCTGCGACAGCAACTTATTCTTCATATGGCCCATAACTATGGTGCATAGAATTAATGCGGAGAGCCCTTTCTATGCAGTGTCTGCGGCTGACGTTTTGCAAGAACGATTCGAAATTGTGGTGATACTGGAGGGCACCATAGAGTCGACAGGGCAGACGACGCAGGCGAGGTCGAGCTACACGACCAGTGAGATCCTGTGGGGGCATCGCTACGTGCCGTTGGTGACCTACAACCGTGAGCGTCAGGGTTACGAAGTCGATTATTCTAAATTTGAAGAAACCGTTCAAGTGGACACGCCGCTCTGCTCGGCCAAGGAGTTGGACGAATTCTACGGAAACCAGGCTGATCGCAGATCTATCGGTAAGTACTATTACGCGTCACAAAGGGACAATGACATTTTTTTAGATTTTAATATGCTTTACGCTATTTTTTTTTGTTTTGTTTTTAGTACAATGCTCTGTAAAACTTTATATTCGAAAATAATATTTTATTATTCGCACTTAATAAAAATGTTTATAAAACCTAGATTGATGTAATAAGATTACACAGTAAATAATGAGGCACTTATCTTAGAAGGTTGCAATCTAGTTACATGCTCAAATATGTCAAGCACTTCAACGAAATTCAGTATTTTGTAGCCCAACCTGTAAAGTGATTGCTCTTTTGCATTTATAAATGCTTCAAGTAACTATTTCTTTCGCGATTTAGTAACGAAAATTGTTATTAAAATTTCTGTATTTGTTGAAATAAGTAGTCGCTGTACTAAAAAACTATATTCGGCCTAATGAATGATAGAATTCTCTTCTTTATAATATTTAACGTCCAATGTAGTAAAATAGCACTTATTTTGTTTATGTGATTACCTATAAAAACAATTACTTCGAAGATATTACGTCAACATGTACAGTAAATTTTAAAAAATTTGCTAACCTCATTTGATATTTAGTAGTGAAATAATTTCATGAAAATATTTAAAATATTCCTCACAGTTTTAAACTTTTATGTATATTAAACTTTCATTTCGTCCTAATAGTATGCTACATGATTTATAATGAATTTGGTCGAAGTCCCTAAATTATACGTAATGTTATTTGTCAGCAACACTATAAATATTATTTAAACAAGACGTTACTTTTGGAGTACTGGATTATGAGTGTGTATTATCTGAAATAGTAAAATATTATTTCGTAAAATATTCTGTATAGTTATAAAAACGATGAAAAATTTTATGATTACCATTAGTTAATACCGATCACTCTATGCAATATACCCAACTAAAATAGCAAAAAAAAAAAACATTTTGATAAATGTCACATTTTTAATTGGTGTTATACTTTCTTGTCCATAAAAAATAGCTCCATGTGAGAATACTCATGAATTTAGTTTGGGTTGTTACAGTGCGATTTTCCTGCGTTTTGTCACAGGACAACATATCTGCCAAATCGTATTCGATACCATAATTTGTTTACCGCTTGTATATACCGTGGATAAATACCTTATTGCCGACAAAGCAAAAACATTCCGGAAACTTTTGCTTATTTTTAATCAAAACTTTATATTTTTATTTATAACTTTACTAAAGTACGAAGGGGAAACGCATCCCTCTAGCGAAATATCATCAGATCGCGTCAACTCTATTTTGAAATCAATAATCTATGTATTTTGAAGTCAATAATTTGGAAATCAATTATATAATTAGTAACTAAAAAAAAAAACGGAAGTGAAAATAATTGTAAAATATTGTTACAATAATAAAAAAATAATCTTTCAATAATGACTTGTACAAAGTCTAATTTCGATGCGCATTAAAAAATCAAACTTAAGTTTGCATTTTTTAAATGCGAGAGAAATATGCACAAAAATTTTTAACTATATGTTAAGGTCCCTTGAATAATTATCATTCATACGTATTTTTTACAAATATTTGATAATCCCCTTTGTAAGAGAAAATCATTATAATTTCTTAGAAAGGCACTATATACATTAGTAAAAATTATATCTAACGATAATGAAATATTTGAGGTAGGATCTGAAAAATCAATGTCTTGCTTTTGAACTAATTTGATTTCTTACCACGGCCTATCTAATCAATGATTATTTAACTCAAGTCAATTTAAAACTCCTGTTCCGTGCTTTGAAGAGCATCCTAATGAAGAGAATCCTAATTCTAATGGGCCTATAAAATAAACTACAGGTTCGATGCTTGTCATTGCACATGAAAAAACCTGCCGATTTTGAAATCACTCCAAAGTTAAGAGTAAAATGTATTCGTATATCTATATACCTGAATACATATTTTTTTAAATGTCGTTTCATTTTTAAAAATTTGGTTTAAGGAGTTGCTTAAAAAATATTCTTCATTATTGCCATTCTTCCTGTGGACGACATCAATAACATTAAGAATATGACAAGAGCGAATAAACATTGTTTTTCACCTCTTCGTTAAAATGTGTAGATAAAGCTATCTCAGTTTTAAGAACTACTGTATAATCTTTAATTTTTTTTGTTAATGTACACAACATGCGGCTTTACTATTTCTAAAATAAAGGCAGGCAGAATATGGATGTAGTTTTGAAGGAAGAAATAAATTGATGAACTGACGTTTTAAAAAATAGATTTAGATAGAACGTGCGATTACTAAACAAAGCCAATCAGGCATGTAGCCTGATTGGCTTTGTTATTTCATAATATTTGCACAGTATATCTTCGAATTACATGGTTACAGAACTCAGCTTATGAAAGTCTGTCATAATACGAAGAAATATAAGTTATTAGTTATTTCTTTTATCAAATATATATTAAAATGAGTATTGCAGTTATTAATTCGAGTCAGTGTACAAGTTTCTGTATAAATATGCCATGTTCTTTGAAATGTTAATGCACTCATCAGAATCTCTAGTGGTTTACGTGCTTCATGGATGCTTGTATTGTATGTACTTACAGTACAAAAAGTATTAGTAGATAGTGTCCATTTTTTGAGTTGCTATAGTTTGACGTAGTACCTTCATTAGAGACTGAATCCATGGTCATGCCCAAGTACAAACAACTAGGAAAAATGTATAAAAAATGTTTTAATTGAAATTGTGTAAAAAAAAATCAAGATTCTCAAAGAAGCCAGATATAGCCAGACAATAATAGTGTGGAAAATCAAAACCGCTAAAGCTGTTGAGGTCGAAATTTATAATAATGTATAATAAAATAAGAATAATATATAATTTTTGAATATATGCAACGGTTTAGCCAATGCACGCAGAGATGCAGTCGAAACGGCAATCTTTCTCTACTCTTTTGACGAACCCACAATTGCTCAGCTCCTAAATGTCTTAGCGTAATGTTAGATAGCTTTTATTTTATTTTTTCAATAAATGGACAATAAAATATTTGAATATGAAAGACTATTTAAAATCTGGCTAATAGTTCCAGGGATAGTAGAGTTCAAAGAAACAAATTAAAAAAAACTATTCAGAGGACTTACAATCTTCCTCGATAAATAGGCTTTAAAATGAAAAAAAAAAAAACTATTTTTCACGTCCATTCGGTAGTTCCACAGATTAGGGTGTTAAAACAAAAAACAAACTCTACAGCTTTATTACATTATGGTCTAAGAGTCAGGTACGAATTCGGTCGATCATTTCGTCTCGGCGGATAACTCGTAAAATGCTTTAGAGAAATATATCATTAAGCCTCATGATCGTCAGCTGCGGCTCCGTGGGTGGGTTGAGCAGCGATGGCTTCACACACATTTAGCAAAAAAAAAAAAAATTAATATTTTACCCCCGATTGTGAAAAATCATTCTTGTATCGGCTTCTATGTGAGTCGGACTCGAAATGTACATTCATTATAACTTTCAATAAATTATAAATTAATTGATTTACCCATAACAGTATTTTTTCATTTATTTCATTCTATTGTTATCAATTTTAAATAATTTATAAAGGATATTTATTTGATCGAAATATTATAATAAAATTATATCTATCGGTTAGAACATGGAACGAAAGTTAGAGCACATCGAAAAACTTCAGATACGTCATTTCCTCTTGAATAAAAATTCGTAAGCCGATCGTTAATATGATCCTGTAAGTAATGAAAAAAAATTATGTAGCGATATGCCGAGGGATTTTATTCTGCTGGTGCACTCAAATAGGCGACAGATGTTCTCGCCTGGCTCCTGCATAACATACGCCCTGCAGGGCATCGGTTAAAATATTTCCACTGAGACACAGCCAGTTTCATTTATTCGCAATGGCATATAAACTCTCTGTATAACATCTGATAAATTTTCAATCGAGAAGATATCGCTGAACGTATTTTTTTTTCGTGTTCGTATGGCCAGCTGACGCATAATCCACTACTTTATAGGCAGCTAACTTTTCTTCTTCAAAGTGTTGGGTTAGCTGTACATTGATAAATTCTCAGTCGGGAGGAAATGATCAAAAACAGTTTTTTTTTTACTACGTATGTGGGAGGCTACCGCTGCTCAATTCGCCCACGGAGCCGCAGCTGACGATGGTGAGGTTTCTTGATGCGGCTCTCTGAAGCATTTTACGAGTTAGCGGCCGAGAGGAACTTGGTCATTAAAATATATTGCTGCCTCGGGACTATTAGTTTAGATTCCGATCGAATTCGGCTACTTGACTTCAAAACACACCACCCACAATTTGACTATTCAAATTAAAAAAAAAGCAGCATTCGCACCTTTACAGTCACTTGGAAAGTTTCTTGAAAGTATTGAAACCTTGAAATTATGTATTATAATTAGAAAGCTAATCATGTGGTCTAAATAAAATTACGACGATATATCAAAACATTAGAATGTACGTGATCAATGCAGTCCATTTTATAATCTCAAGACAGCCTATTTAAGAATCCTAAGACTGATAAATACATAATTATTTACTTCGCATACTGTTGAAAATTCGAGGAAGTAAGTACGGAACACCTTTAAGTGGAACACGTCACGCAGAGACGCACGATCTTTTAATAAGACTTATTACAAGGCGCTAAAACACTTCATAAACATCTAATTTGACAAAAGCGTGATCTACGTAGTAAGAAACGCGTCAACTAATTATGGCAGAACTCGGACAATACGTGTATAGAAACGTACACAAAGAATAAACTAAATACCTAATAAAAAATAAACCCTTTAATAAAGATGTACAACAACAATATACTCAGTCTAAATTAGATTAGAGCGTAATTTTAGAGATATTTGTACTGATTTTTCTAATATGTAACTAAATTTTTTCAAATTTACATATTTTAGAATATTAAAGACCGTCGATAATCTAAGTCCAACACGCCTTTATGTAGGCCAAAACGTCCTGTGGGTAGTGTTAATTAACAATTAATTATATGATAAACGTAAGTAAGAAGGAAAAAATGAATATCCATACGTTTTCTATCCAGAAGTTGGAAAATAAATTCTTTATTGCTGATACAAATTTTCACAAAACCGATTATGTAAAAAATGGACTTTGAGGAAAAAGTCCACTTCTCTTCTACTCTTTGGTCGTATATTTCATATCATTTAGGACCAGCCGCCCCACTTTCACCCTCCTTTGACCTTAAACGTTAAATCGTCGCTCTTTTAAATCGACGGATGACGCATTTGAAAATGAAATCACGACGGAAGGTATATTTGAAAATGAAATATTAGCCGTTCTCCCCTCCCACTATTTTGGAGCAGGATATACGTCGTTTCGTGCAGTCGATCCAAGAACAGCGACTCCTATAAGTGGTCAATTTATTTGATGTATCTGTCACACGGTGGACACATATGCAAAACACAGGGAAGACTGTGCGCGTATGGCTTTGCTTTGTGTTTCAATGGGTATCGTTTGACGTTCTATAATTGTTTGACATTAGCGCGCCGCCGTTTTGAGTTATTGAATATTTTCGAGGTATTTTAGTTATATATTTTTACATGTGTTAAGCGCAATATAATATTTTAATTTTAGTTTGGACTGGCTACAACCGGTTTTAAATTTATACGAAGTGTACCACGATGCTCGAGACAATAAAGGATGAAAATGATTCTCTTACTTATTTGATTACTGAACTTAATAAATTAAAGTGGTACATTCTGCGTTAGGAAAATTAAGAATATAAAAGGCGTATTATATGTATGGCATAATTTGCAGTTATTTATTATGGAACTTTACTCGTAATTTGTAACTCGTAAAATAATAAATAAAGCGGTACCTACCTTTATCAGTTATTTGTCACTAACTACTTAAACAGAATTGAAAAATTTTAAAGATTTTTGGGAGATTCTGTTTTCAAAAGGGGATTCTTTAGTTCACCTACTATGAAAAAAATTTAGAAGCCTTCATACATCATTAACTTTACTATCCATCTAGCAAACTATTGCTAAACTTATGTTTTTTGTTTAAAAAAATGGAATTTATCTATCTGTATTAAAAGATGAGATATTGATATACCTAATGTCTCAAGAATTTGTTTCTAGCCACTGCAAGAAGTTCAGTTTTCATTTCAATGTTTGGCTCAATATTTATGATTTTACGACCATGAGTTTTCTGTTCTACTTGTTTTCTGGAATTACAACCTTTTTGTTCTTCTCAGCACATCAGTATCTATCAAAATCAGCTTCACTTCACTTAATTTTAGAAGATAAATTTTCAAATTAAGCCACATTTTGTTATTTATTATACACCACATTTTGTTATTTTATTTATTGACTAAAAGTAAAACCGCATTTGTTCACGAGGAATATGTAAAGGTATTGTTCATGAATATTTTATTAACGCTCATCTAAACTTTTTTCAAAACATGACGTATTTTACCATTATAAGTTTGTACAACAAGTATAATATTATGAATTTTGTAGTCACAATTAACTCTAGTCGTTTTATAGAGCATTGTCTGTGCCGCCTTTTGGTTTTTTTTTTCTTTGTTTCGCTTGGTTGTGACGTTTTTCCGTGTTTTGTGCTGTCCCGCAGAGAACGCCGAACCGCTAGTACTCCGAATGCCCGAGAAGCGTACCATAGAGCCGCAACCGGCGAAAGCCGAGGAGAAAAATGGCGACTACACCGTCACCTTATAATCTAAGAAGTTTCTTATGTCAGCTAGTGCTATTCTAATGAATGATTGAGTGCTGCTATGAATGCGTAGAAAGTGCTAAACTGTGCAGCACGCTCGATTTAAAATATATGATAGTTGTAAAGTATTTTACTGTAGTCGTTTGCTTGTTATTTCGATAGAGCTGGCTAGTCATTTTTGTTTCAATGTTGTCTAATGTTACACGAAGTGCTTTCTAAAAGTGATCGATGCATACAAAAGTTTAAATACTTGATACATTCCAATCGTAACTTATGTTTTACTGTGTATCTTTTTTATTCTTTTCGCAGACTAAGAATAGAGAAAATATTATGTAACTAAAATTAAAAGTTCAAACATTTAATTGTGCCATTTTTCATTAAAGTCCAAGTTTATGGTTTGTTTTATTTGTTCGTTGAACAGCGAAGTTCAAAACTCTACGAATATAGATACACCTTGTTAATTTAAAATCTCTTAATTAGGCGTATTTTTTTTCGTCTTTTTTCATGATCAGTTAGTTGTTAGTGTGAAAGTAGATTAATTTTGTTTTTCTTTTTTTTTTTTAAATAGAGCGATCTGTGTAAAATATCTATCTCCATTGAAATAAGTTTGCAGAGTTTTGAACTTGGCCATGTGAATTTATTGTTAATTTCAATTCATGCTACATTGTAGTTAGATTTTCGCTTTCCTGTACGTTCTAGGTTAAGTTTGTTTGAAATTTTTATGTAAATACTATTCGATATATCAATGTCGGTGGATGTCGTTTTATTTGTATTCTTCAGTGTGGCGGGGTTATGTAATTTTATGAAACCACATTTAAAAGGTAAATATTTTTCAATTATTTTTTCTAATTTTTATTAATATAATAATGTAATTATAGAAATGGATTGATATGATTGATTCCGATCATATTGTACAAGCAATAAATATTTCATACATGTTTTATACAAAATTATTATTATTTATGCAATTTCTTTTAGACAGAACAAAGTCAATTTGTAAACATTATTTCATTAATTGAGCGACTTCCAGAAATCATGTCGATGCCTTTTAAAAAACCACTAATAGACAGGCAAACATGTGTATAACTAATAACTTCTAAAAAATGCGCAGACGAAATTTTCAAATCATTCAAATCAATGTTTTTCAGGTTATACCGGAAGTTCCCTTAGCCCTGACGAATCTGTGTTCCGGAGATCGATACAGGCGGCGCCACTGTCGCCGCTCACGAACATCGCGGACCGTTTGGTCGTGGACGCGATCCGTCGAGCGAGCCTCACCCGCAGGCCGTCCACGATAAAATATCCGCCGGACTATTTCAACACGCAAGACGAGCCGTCTTCCTCTTCCAGCGAAGACGACAAGTCTAAGAAGCCGAAAATGAAAAAACTCAAAAATTAAAATATGCAATCTTTGTACAGTCTACGTATCGAGACATGTGTGCAACTCATTTGCTCTAGGATTCAAAAGATGTTAATTATCTTCTATCTATGGACTTTTTAAAGACTTATCGAAATTTTCTAAATATATATCTTTGTTTATAAGGAAATTCAACAATAGTATAGTGATTTAATATGTATTAGATGAACGCACGAAAATATTTAGAGATCATTTTATACCTGACGTGTAAATTTTTCGTAATGTTACACATAATATCGCGCTTATCAAACGATTTTTATTTTTATTGTACCAATAAAGGAAAAGAGGTTTAATGATGAACACATAATAAGTATCTAATTGACTAATCTGTGTTTTAATGCCAGACATTGTCATGTCAGAGTGATATAAAGGGTTAATATTTTTTGACTATTCTGCAAAATATCACGCCTAAACAGTACATAATATATATGTTGTTTCAAACAATATTTGTATACAAATCATTACATCCAATATATTAATTGTTAGCTTATAAATTTTTTTGTTGGGAACACTATTTTAAAAAATTTAAGATTTCAAAAGGGACATTGAAATCGATAATGAATTTAAAACATAAAACAAGTATTTTTACATATGGAAGGAGTAAAATAAAGTACTCGCTCTAAACTTACTTCCATTTAAAAATAAATAAATAAAAAAACTGGTAGTTTAAGTTTTAGGCGCTAGTGATCTGAACTTGTAATAAAAACCACAGAGACATATATTTTTTCACTTCAAATCATCTTAGTGTAAACTGTGTGCGAAGAATTGTAAATTTTATGGCAACTCGCAATCAATAATATCCCATAATTATATATGACAATGGCAGGTACTCGCGAACGATCTAATTTAGATTTATCGTCTATTCTTTAAAAAAATATATTTTTTTCTGAGCCTTGTCTAATTTCTTTCATCTTTTGAATATTGTTTAAAACTGTTCGTTACTTATTAAGGTTAAATATATGAATGAAAGTCTGGTGTGAAATTATATTATAATAATTTTATTGTAGATATTTAATTTTCTCTATTATCACTTTGCCACTCACTCTGATTAATTCCTCTGCAGCGCCCGCGCCGCTTCCTGGTCAACATGTACCTACTCTTTCAATCTTTCTACCTTCCATTCTGTCAAATCATCTCGTAAAACGTCAACTAATGAACACTAGATAACTAGTCACGACTTTTATACATCACAAAAAGCTGTGTACATACATGTATTAAAAATATAATAATTTATTAAGTACATAACAATTGAATATTATTGAAATATGCTCAATAGTGATTACATAATAACATATTATATATGTATATTCTCTTAATATACCTATACAAAAAGCAATAGGCACTTTTACGGAAGCTTGCTGTCACAACACATTACGTAGCTAATGTATAACAATTTCCTAATAAAACACAAATTACAGTTGCACTGAAATTTGCATCATTTAATGACATATAAACGATGCCTCGTTTGGACTCGACAGGGCGAAGAAATTTTGAAATACAAAATATAGCTTAAAGTACGTGCATAGAAATTTTCGATTTTCTTAAAAATTAAGTAGATGACTATACGTATTTTTTTTTTCATTAAGTATTAATTAAGCAGCTTAATGTTATTGACGATACATTTTTCCTATATTTAACTTCTCTGAAGTTTCAACTTGTACCATAAAAACTTAAATGGCTGGCAAGATCAAAAAAATTCGTTTGTCTCCTTAAAACGTGATTCACGAAAGATGGCGATATAAAAAAAAAATTAATAGAAAATTTCATTGCGCTTTTTTATGCGCGCACCTTTAAAGTGCCGATATATGAGAAATATTTAGAAGAATAAATTTGAACTATCTTTTGTACTTAAAACGTTCCCCATATTAACCCATCAAATTGAGACGTTGATGCATTACTACATATTACAATGTAAAGGCGGGGACACTACAGCTAAATATACTTTTAAAGCTCAACACGAATACTACGTACGTTTATTGTCCCCGCATCATTTATTTATATAAATATTTGGACCTGTCAAGAACAACCCTGTGTCAAAATCAGTGCTCTACGATTTCCCACTTCACGAGTTTAGTATATTAAAAATTCAAAGTTAATACTATTTCACGTACTGAAATCATTTATAATGATATAACAATAGGCTTGGTTATCAGATATTATTTCAGAAGACACGTTTAAATTTTCGATCAGTCGCCATTATAGGAAATGTGATATGAATTATGGTTAAAAGTTTTGCTGAATATTTCTTTAGAATTTTACACAAATGCGTGCTTGCTAAATTGTGGCAAAAAATATCGCGGCAGTTACTATCTAATTTCAAGTTATTTAATTTCAATTTTACTAACAATAAGTTGAATTTTAATATTCGTAGTATTTAGAAATATTTCAGAAAATAAACTAAAGTTTATATCGTCGTGACTGACCTAAAATATTTCGTTTATTTTAACTGCCGTGACAAGAAAATATGTTTAATTTGCAATATTCCATTCTGTTTAGCATTATGAGGAATTAGTATACTGATGTAGAACAGTGTAGGAAACACAAAATTGATTCGTTGAATTCAAATGCAAACTATAAGTTTAGAAACGCCTTAGTTTTTGTTACACACTAAATTACCTAATAATTTAATTAAATACAAGCGTTATTAAGGAACACGATGAATGACAGGTTGGAGATCAAAATACATATTGGGATACAATCGTTAGCACCAATATGACAATAATAGCGTCTCTGCATTAAAAACAAGGTCTGGAATCTATGAAATCTTAAAACTAAATTTGTTCTAAATTTGAAATATTCGTTGGCATTCAAGTTCAGTTTGGATCGTAGCCTTTGGACGTGGGCGGCTGGAGTGGGGAAGTTTACTGCCGATGGGTCAGACTGGCGCATCTTGTTCAGGCTCCGAAGTCACCAGGATCGGGATCACTGGTAGTTTTTCACCTTCTATTTGGTTGTCACTTTGTGATCTGAAATAAGTAAAGGAATTCTGTTATATGCAAGGAAAAATATATCACAGAGCGTCGATATAAGAAAGATGATTGATAACAAGAACAAACGTACTGCAAGTTTCACTAAAAAGTAACCAAATTCATAGTGATTATTATTTATATTTATGTACTGTGGGATAGAGCGGTAAAACAAATTGTTTTAGTAATTGGGGTATTAATAAATATAAATTAGCAATTAGAACTCCGAACCTATAGTCAACTAAATGAAGTCCTAGAATGTCATTTTTTTGTTCAATTTGTCAATACCTAATAAAAGATGTTTGAAATTCTGCAAATCGAAGTCAGAAAGAAACATTAACAAGCGTGGTATTATTTTTCAATGACAAGTTAAACATTTTTATTTTGATTTAGATGATACGCAATAAAATTTAACTGTTTCTCAAGTACGCACTATAATTTCTGCCATCAATGTTACCAGTATAATATAAGTGAATTGTTTGAAAATGGAAATCAATTTATTGAGTAAAAAAAGTCTCGAATTTCAAATTCGCATTCATCTATTATTTTAAACGAAATATTTTGAATACATATACCTAAAATACAATTAATAGAGTTATTATTTAAAGTTGATGTTGCGTCTATACATTTATATTACCTCGATCGTTTTAATACTAGCTCTCTCTTCCAGAAAATATTTTCAAGTCACAACAAATTTTGAGTGTGTACGATCTATCAAATGTAGGTACCTATTACATATATTATTTTTGGTTTCCGGTAATACATTCACGTACAGTACAATACGCAAAACTCTGCCGCTCTGAATTACCTATAAATAATACAATGCGCAGGTTGAGCGATCTCCGACCCTTCCTCCTTCTCTCCCTCGTTCCTATTTTATACGCCATCGCGACGCTTTCCTGACTGACTTCACAGCGGCAGAGTTCCGTGCGTTGTACTGTATGTAATTTATTTCGTCAAGGTTTCATTATTAAAAATGTTAGGTGATTCAACTTTTAAAGCAAAATCATTTTAACCGTTTCATCACGTATTGTTTCACAAGGCAAAAATAAATGAATTTAATGAGTACTTTATGTTATATTTTAAAATGATATCCAATCAACTAATTAATATGGACATGAACATACAAAAAATAGCTTATTAAAACTATAATTATACGTCAATACGACGTAGGCCCTCATGAAATACGCATCTTTGGATTTGAAAGTGATAAGGAATAAAAAGATGGAAAGTTATATAACTTTTTTTATGATTCTAAAAAGTCGATAAAATGCACAAAATAACTTGTATTAGGATTTTTTTAAATAAGGTTTTAATAAGGTTCCAGTACTTATTGAAAACTTCATTTAAATAGTATGTACCTATCAAAATGAGACTATATTTTTACAATAGTAAAAAAACGGTCAACATCTAATTTAGTTGATTTTAGTTACATAATATGTGATTTTAATTATAAACGAGCATCAATATAATTCCATATTTTTTGAAAATTTATCGCTGAAAGCCTTGAATAAATATATAAAAATACATAAACATAAAATAATAACTCTCTTTATAATATCATAATAAGAGAACTATATAGACTATGGAGCGAAAACATAGGTACTCCTAGAGAGAAACAAATAAGTTATTTATAGATAATATTGTGTAAAAATATGCCTTTCTTATTTTTAATAGTTCAAATCAATACATACTTTTTAATTCTATTTTGATTTTCTGGATCGTGGTCGTGGCCATTGACGACATGTCCATTGGGTGTTAACCCGTGGGCTTTCCTTATGCTAGCATGACTATGATTTCTATGGATGTGTCCGTGTTCTTTCATCTCTGACCCTTTAAATTCCAATCCCACGGTAGGCACCGGATGATGATTTCTTGGCAAGTTAGCCTCCATGGCGTGAATATTTTTAGGCAAGTCCTGGACGTTGTCCACCGCTAAATGTGTATGGCTGATGTTTCTCGATCTCTCGTTGATGTGCTGCACGAAGTTGTTCTGAGCCATCAGTCTGTTCTCTTGGACTCTTGCTTCCGGTATCTTGATTTCTATGTGCTCGTCCAAGGAAATGGAATCCACGGAGCTCATGTCCAGTGTATCGTTAGAGAAGGTTTTTGGAATGGTACCGAGCAAACGATCTGTAAAAATACAAAATCCAAGATTCTTAATCACATTCAAAGGGAAAATTTTATTACCTGCCTATTGTTAGAACGACTTTTAATGACTATATTTAGTTATTTGTTTAATTTATTTAAACGGTTTCAACTATATTTTCTGTATAAATGAAAACGTCTTTTGTACATGTATTCATAATAAAGTGACAGATGTCTTTAATATAAAATGATTACATATTCCATTTAAAAATGAATAAAAAAAATTAAGATATTAAATATTTTTCTAGCTAAATAATATATAGTACCTAGTTTTTGTGAAGTGGAAACAGTAGCACGAAGTTCGTCCAGCTGTTTGGCGGAGCAGAGAGGCGTGTTCACTTCGTATGTGTTGTTGAAACGGGTGTAATCCACCTGGAACGAATTACACGTAAAAAATGTTACAAACTGATGCATAAGACTTTTAGAAACAGGTGATAAGGTTCGATTTTACATCAGGTTGAAAAACATCTATACGAAGTTGTAACAACTGCGCATATATCGTAAGATATTTTTACACGTGAGACTGGTCTACGTTCATTGCAAAGATGCTATCTTTCAAGGAAAGACAATGTTGTTTGCACATACGAGAACAAGGAAAATCTTACAGAAATAGCAATTATTGTTCATAACACAAACAGTTTATCTTCACAATTTATCCGTTCATAAGTATCACTTTTTATGTTTCTTTTCTTTTTCGGGTCAAATTAAGGTTTTTATTTTATAATTTTTTTATATATTAAATTTGTTACAAAAACCAGTGTCATGCGATATATGAATTAGGCGTGAATTTTGTAATCATATTGAATAGTCTATTAGAGTTCAATAACACTACGTGTTGATTAAAATAGGACCAATGGTGTATCCATATTACCTTTTAAGGCGCGATTTAAATAATATTTGTCCCTCATCGTGCACTTTAGAGTGGCCTTAAAGTTTTCTTTTAACTTTATAAAGTATATTTTTTGCATAACTTTCAAACACTAGATTTTCTATAATTGAGCAAATAACAAAACGAATAAAAGAAACTTAAAGGGGCATATTGTCAGTGAATTTAAAACGTCTTTTTACTATTACAAAACTTAAATGGAATCGCCCAACCATATCAATCTTGAGAATGTCTTTTCAACACACATGAACTAAATATAATTAGCCACTTATTTATCTTTTTAAATAAATAAATATGCGTCAGCTAGATCGCTCATAATGAATTCAGTGTTAATAAACGTTTCTATTACTAAGGTTGTTGGAATAAATTAACATCATTTATAGTCGATTGCCAGTTCAAGATTCATTCAATGGAGTAATTTACATTACCATCGTTAGCAATTCAATGTCTACTTTGATAAACGCATATATATTACAGGCCATGTAACATTTACATAATAAATAATCACATTTTTTTTTATTTCATCAATTGTTTTGTTATTATCAAAATCATATTTATAAATTTTAGTATTATCAACGTCTAATAATGGAGGTTTAATTACAGAAAAATAAAATCTACAATCCAATTATTTATACGCCACGACAAATTCTCTAAATCGAATCTCAAGCTCAATTATATTAAGCATTTAATGTTCTAATCAATGATGAGGATAATTTCTAAAGCATCATAAAGTTCAATGAGTAACGGCCTCTAAAACTTAATCAATAATTTTAATACTTGAATTGTCACTAAAGAACTAAGTATCGATTAAGAAATTATAAGTTACATAAGCATGGTAGCTCACATTAATTTCAAACTCTGTTTTAATTTTGATGTATAAGTATTTTTAATAACGTTTTTCCCTTGAGAATTCAAGAGCGTAAACGCCAAAGTGACGTCAGTTAAATGCTACCTCTACAGGAAGCAGTATACTTGAAAATCGATGACTGAAACAAACTGAAGCAAACAAGCGCACGATGACAAATACGCGCCAATGCAGCGACGGCTCTGTGGACAGTGGGCCCTAAGTCGTCAGTCTACCTAGTGGAAATCGTCCCAAGTAATGGAGACCGTGCGATATCAGATTCGGGTTGCCACTTGAGTAAATTTCTTCTTAGGCAGTTATCAAGTCTTTATCGATATAAATCGCCAAATGCCACTAAAATGTTTCGATTTCATAAATTATGATGATTACTTTGGAAGTTACGATGGTTACTTTGGTTCTTCTGCAAAGTCCCAGTTGCTTTGAACATTCTGCCCATAGTTTCAGCTCGTTTAGTAACTGTGAGTCCGTTAACGAAACCGATAGTAAGAGTCACGTCTGCCCACCCATTATTTAATTAAAACTTGATAGTAGTACAACGTTATATGATACCTTGACGTGATAAATGGATAGATTTACAAGAAACGAAATAAACACCGTCCGAGTGAAGTTTTCCTCATTTTTTCACTACCGAATGATTGCCTATTTTATTGCGTCACACAACCCGCTGTTTTTGTGCTATTGATTTCTTAATTCATACCGGTTTTCTTTGTTCATCATGTTGCATTCGGCACCTATATTTTGATGTAAAACGATAGGCTCGGAAGCCGCGAGAGCAAAGCTTACACGGTCCTCGACAGAATTGTGTAACCCATTCTAGTTGCCACAGTCACAAGGTGTCAAACTATAAACTACGTTAATTTCCCAAGACGGACCCACTACGACTTGCAACCCAATATCCAGAATGAGGTATTGTTTTTTTCGATAACATACATTAATTTATTCGTTAGAAGGCGCGTCATGCCACGATACGTACACACAATAATAAATCGTCATTAAGGGTATTACCAACGCTCATAAAGCGTTGTCAGAACTTTTTTTTTGAGTACAGTATATTTGTCTGTGCATTTGCATATTTATGCGTGCATGTATTGGTGAGCTCACTTCGAACAACATAAAGTTCCATTTAATATAATACATTAATTATATCTATATTATGACACCATGTATAGAATTATATTATAAATATAAATAAAATATGCGTTTCACGTTCTAATTTTAACGATTGTTCGTCAGTGCCTTTTTGTTAAAAGTCAATTTAAAACGAAATGGCGAAAGAGGCTCTTAGACGACTTGCGCCATTTTATTTTTAGAGGTTATATTTACCTCGTATTCCCCAGTGTCCTTGCGGAAAGAAACCATTGTCTCGAAACGGTGGCCCCAAAGAATTTCAGATGGCAAAAAGCTACTGCGAGCTTGGGTCGTCATGCCGGTCGATTCGATAACACCTTCTGAAATGGCAAAAAAAAAGGAATCGATATTATTTTTTAAATAAAATTACGTAAATTAAAATTCATATTAGCACGAATGTGTACATGGGAACAATACGATTTTTTTAATCCAGACGAAAGATTATTTAATCACTAACTATAATTTTTGTTAATTAACTAATTGCAATAAAAAATTAAAAGTGCTAATAAAATTGGCTACATGATTCGCTGCATAATTCGGATATTAATAAATAGAAGTACATATAAAATTCTAATATCGAAAATTTGAAAAATAATTACCTCACTTATTTTTAATATGAATAAAAAAAAAACTGTGGATATTAAAGGTATTGAATATGATATCTCAGATGGAATATTGACAGGAAAGCGGTATACTTCAACGTGAGTATTGTGAATAATGAAACTTATAAATTTCTTGGTAAATTTATTTACATATAAGGTAAAAGGTAAAGTGACAAATGCAAATTTATAATAATAGATAGATATCGAAATAAGACTGTAATTTTGCATCAGAGGATATAATGAACGAGTATGAACGACATCAATTATGTCATGAAAATTTCATTGATTGTGGTAATCACATATTTAAATAAAAGATATGAGAATTGTTTTTTAAAATATTTACTTAATTTAATGCGTACTTTGTACAAACAATTATGTTCCAGTGCAAGAAAATTGTCAGTCTATTTTCTCCATTGTTACCGACAGCTGTCTTATTTTTAAATCTAGTGGCGAGCTTTTCTTTAAACTTGATATTCTGATCAGCACAGTACAGCAGTAAGTATTATTTATTCTGTGACATGACACAGGAAAACAATAATACAAAGCGCAGCCGCAACTGTTATTTTTACTTTATCTATTATAGCGCAGCCTTTGCGTAGTATAATGTGTGTGCGTCGTATATAGGCTGTGTTCACTCTAGGCTATTTTATTAATAGATTGGAAAAATACAAATATACGTAAGATGTAAAACAAAAATTCTGAGAAAACTCTATATAAAGATTATAAAAATATGTTTATTGAAAGATGTTTCGGGCAAGAGATCAAGGCAAACATCCAACTAAATGAAGGATAATTTGCCAAATACATGTGACACGGGTTGACGTATCTCACGCTCACAATGACTCGAGGCTAATAAAGAAAAAATAGATCACAAGTGACTCAAATTAAATGCCCGTTACTGTATTACTTATAATAACGTCACCAACTACACATTTCGTTATTTGAAGCAATGAACACGAAATAGTTACAGCCTTAAAAAAATCTTAATTAAAATCTTAAGACATTATATTATGAAAATTTCTACAGCCAACTATCGAAATACATTTATTCATTTATATATATATATATATATATATACGTATATTTTTGAAACATGTAATAAACCCAGTGCCGGCCCCAATTCTCAGTCGGAGTAGAACGAGAATATCTCTTGGTTCCCTTTGGTGGACGCCTTCACATCATTAATGTATTTCAGTTTAATATCTTATATAAACAATAATCATCGACTTTATCAAAAATCAAAAGTTATTAAATTTCAACTAAATTAAGAAACTCGTTCCCTACACGTCCCAAAAGGCGCTTTTGCTACTGCTTGCCACCTAATGTCTAGAACGAGCACTCCTCTCGCTATACCCTAGGGTCGGCGATGAATAATCTTCTTTAAGTAGGAAAAATAATGTAAATAAATAATCAAAATTCAGAAGATTCATACCCATAGAAAGTTATAGCATTAATTTAGAATTATGAGGCAATCGTTCGTGTAATCCTTGCAATAATTAAATATACAACACGGCATTGTAACACAAACAAGTAACTGATTGCTTCGAATCACGGCTTATCACTAGCGCCAATTCCGTGAATTATGGGAAGTAAAGAAGAAGCAATGTTGTAGATGCTGTCACCATGGCACTATACATATTTGTATAGTATAGATCGTCCATAGATTTTCTAGTGAAGAATTTTGGGAACGTTGTTATAACAAAACACAATTATTTAAGAAATGGTTACTAGCCGAATATTAACTGAGCATCTGAAAAATTTGTACTATCGAGTGTTTGACTACACGATAGAATATCTTATTCTGGACAGAAAACGTAAAATGAATAAGGCTCTTCATAAAGGAAAACAGTAATAATTTACTTATTTTTGATACCTTGGGAATATTTTAATTGATATCTATTTAGTCGACATACAATTTTTTTCTGTTATGCATTTACGGTTACTTTATTGTGAGAACAGAGCCGTATATCGTGTTCTCATTGTTCCATGTACAAAAGAAAATGATGTTATTTCAAAAATAATAAATACTATTTCATATTTATAGTTCTTGAAATAACGAGATTATTTCATATCGTTCTTTAAAAATTTACGTTAGTTTCAATTATGTCAAATTCTGAACCTAAAACTCTTTTTTTTCAAATGTTTTGCCCCGTTACAATATGCTTGTTTTACACAGCTGATAAAAACAATATCACGTTTTTCTTATGTATTTTATTATGGAATTATAAGAGAAATTTGACGAAAAATACGCCATTTCATAGCAGATAATGGTGCGGTGCTGTTACAAAAAAAAATTCGACTTACCGAGCATGACGACTATCTCGAAACGTTCGCGCAGCATGTCGGAGGCGGAAAGGTTGTAGAGAGGTGAGCGTTCGTTGATCTTATGGACTATGGTCATCGGCCATATGAACATCAGCCTGTCTTCCTCGCCGTCCGCTCCCACTTTCAGCTCCTCCTGATAGAACGGCAGCACTTCGCCCTCGCGCGTTATCTGCGCACGCACCGCGAATTTAAAGTTGAATATGGTGTACTTTAATACTACTACTTTCATAGATGAATTTTCATGCAATCGAAAAAAAAAGGGTCACTCATTTTTTATTTTTGCAATTGAATAAATGTCGGGAGACAGTATAGTATTAAATAACAATTCGTTTTTTGTTAACTGCAATACATTATGAATCATTGTGAGCTTATTTTACGAAATTAAAAATATAAATGCCACAAATTCAATAACAAACAATATATATTTAATTTGATATTTCTTATGAAGCCAAAAAATTGATACATCTATATTTTGCTATTATTACAATGCTGACGTAGATTCATGCGAATTTAACAAGCGATTTAAAATGACTTGGCAGATTTTTTAAGGTACAGAGTTCGATTTGAAGGCTTAAAGGTCGAACAGTAACCAATATAAGTGGTACGTAAGCTAACAATGATTCTAGAATTTTCTATTAGTAATTAAATTATGGTTTTTTTATATATTACAGTTTGATTTGCGTATGCGGGTAATTGAAAAAAAAATATAATGATATTATACAAAAATCACTGTATTATATAAATCACTGTATTATATAAAGTTTCTTATATTATGTTAAGTGATACGAGTAATTAACGATCAGTATTCGAATATTAGCGAAGGCGGATTTAAGTGATTAAGCATATGAAATTAGTAGGGGAAAATGCATACATGCCAAATGTAAGAAAAGTGAGTATTTACGTGGGTCTAATATTGAGCAAATTATTAAAACGGGGTAAAAGAGACAAACTTAAAGCAGTGCTAAACAAATCGCGCATTTACAAAACGCAAGCATCCTCTGCAAAAGGCAAAAGTAAAAACGAATAGGTAAGTCGTAAGGCGCTAGACACAAACAAGTAAAACTGCGCTGTATACGCCGTCTATCACAACAGTACCTTCTTCCTGATTATTTGGGCGCGGACGTGAGCCTCTAAAATGTGGGATTTTCGAATGTCCCCCACTCGGAATAGAAGGCAAAATTCCCCGTCTCTCAAACATAGCACCGCGTTCCTCGAGAACAGGAGCGTGGTGTTCCGTTTTTTGGCGCGCGCCAACTTCGCAAATATTAGACCCACCTATGAACAAGAGAAAATACGATAGAACTGACACTCGACCGTTAGGCGACGAGATCGGAATCTGAAAGCCATCATCTCATTTTCAGATACCGCCTCGGGAGGACAATGGAGTGCGTTTTCGGTTAATGATGCAGCGTGCCGACTGAAATCCCCAATCACTAACCAGTCGTTTTTCTGGTGAAATATTATACCTTGCGGCGTATGATTTGCGCTCTTATGTGAGCTTCCACGATATGAGACTTTCTCATGTCGCCCACACGGAACATAAGGCACAGCTGGCCGTCCCTCAGGCATATCACGGCGTTGCGCGAGTATAGCAGCGTCTGAGCTCGCTTTTTGGGTCTAGACAACTTTGCAAACACGATACCCACCTCAAATTAAAACAACCTTGATACAATGCCCTATGGATCTGTTGTTGCTGTTGCGTAAAGGTCAGCAGCGGAAATAATTTCGTTGCGGTGATTACGTTCAGTCAGCCAAATAGAGTCAATTTTAATGGTAGGTACTGAAATAAGGGAAAAAGCTAATGACATCTACGAGACCATTTTTTTAATAGACCATTTTAATGTAAATAAATAAAAGAAGTAGTATGATTACTATCATTTAAAAGTACGTTGTTCGAAATGGATTGAAGTAAATCATTCAAAGAAAATAATTTCAAAATTGTTTAGTAACATATGTAAACAAGAAATCAAAAATGTTCAATATAATTACATAAACCATTCTCAACATTGTTGATGACGTGTCTTTGTAACAAAAAGTATACGACTTCCAAAATCAAATCAATCTACACTAGTACATATAGAAGGAAGTCTAAAAAGCCAATAATTTTCAAAATTATTGTCTGTTTATTGTTTAATCTTTATTAAACGTCACTTAAAAACAGACAAACTACGTTTATGTTTATAAGAAACCCTTAAAGTTTCTTTTTGTTATTACTCTAAGAAAAGGATTTGGCTCTGTTTCATTGTTTTTTACATTCTATCATTCTATTAACAAAAATTGGCTGACTAAGATGTCGACAGAAAACCGTACAAAGCGTTAAATGAAGTGTTTATAATAGAATTAATTTTCTACACGAACTAAGTGGCAGACAAAAACTAGTAAATATATACGCAAAATATTTCTATAAATAATAGCAAGGGGGGGATGCCCCAGTTATTATATTACTATTCAAAATTACTTATTGCAAGAACCTTCAAATAGTTTATTTTTTTATTTATAACGAAGACGTAATAAAAACAGAACGCAGAAATGTTTGTATGCTATATATATGCTAAGAAAGATGTTTTATATGTTCATTTAGAAAGAATATTTGTTTTTGTATAATTATGAACTAAATCAACCACTGTTGAATTGACTCTGTATCCGACTCGTATTTAACTAGTTTATTGACATTTTTCCAAAAATACTTTCTTTGAATTAACATTTTCTCTACTTCTTAACTTAAATATTTCATTCTCTTATAAATCAATACCCAATACATTATTTACTCGATAAGTAATTTTACCTCTTTTCCAATTATAGTATGTTAGGTAATTCATAAAGTACTTGATAATATCATCTATATTTAGAGGCACCTGGGATATAAGAACTGCTACTATAAAACTGTTGGCGCTTGCCCAAAATCTTAAAATGAAGAATCATATTAGCATTGAAGGATTCTGCGATTGGATTTATGCCATATTCATATTTTATAATATTACCGCTAAAACTAATACAATTCTGTCTCATATGTTTATAAATTTTCACCTCCATTTTATTATCGATAAACCAACTGCATCATTTTAGTCGTAAAAAAAAATATAAATTGAATCATATAAACATTTTCAGCATCGATAAATATTTGACAATGGGTTTTATTTGTAAGAATTGATAAGACTCGAAATTACCATGAAAGCCTGAATGAATACGCCGACGATGCTCTGCAAGCACATAACGAAGATCGCCTCGGGGCATTCCTCGTTCGTGGTCCTAGAGCCATAGCCGATGGTGTGCTGAGTTTCGACGGAGAACAAGAAGCAGCCGGTGAACGACTCGACGTTGTTGAGGCAGGGGGTGGTGTTGGTTTTGTTATTGGGTTCTGGATTCAGATCGCCGTGGGTGAAGATGATGAGCCACCAGATGAGGGCGAATAATAGCCAGGACAGGATGAAGGAGAGAGCGAACACGAGTAGGGTCCAACGCCACTGCGCATCCACGAGGGTCGTGAAGATGTCCTGTAGATATCGGCGCCTGCGCTTGGCCACGTTCCATTGGACGACGTTGCAGTCGCCGTGCTTGAAGATGACGCGCTTACGGACGCGTCGTGCTGCGTATCGCGCTTGGCGGTATCTGCAACGAGTACACAAAAAGCTTTGTAATATCTTATACGATAAATGGGTATTAAATCTACGATTATTTTTAATTTTTGCTTTCTTTTGTGGTAAATATTTGATACGTTTTAATAAATCTCTTAAAATATGTAAATATGAATACATAAAACAGGTCAATTAAATAGTTACAATTTAATTTACAATTTCAAAACACACTCTTTTACTTATCACAAGTATATCTGTATAGTTCACAGACATAGGTAGAATAAAAACAGGCATTTAATTTTGATATGCATGATCTGCTTTAAAAATTGTAGGTTTCAAAATTTATTCGAAATTTATTTGAATAGTCTCCTACACCAGAGCAGCGTTTGCTTACTGATGATATCGTATATATGTTTTATAATTATTTTCATATTTCAGATAGGACACCCCTTAAGAAAATAACCCCCTACCATTTCCCATTTCGGGTTGTCATCTTATGGAATTGATGCAAGTGACATAGCATTTACAGATAAGGAGAAAACAACATTAACAAACAGAAGCACATACACACACGTGGATATCCGACCAAGGGCGATAAATTTCCGTTTGTATGTTTTGGATATAAAACGGTAAACAAAACAGTTTCGATTCTTATTATATTTGGAGCGCGATTTCACCAACACTTCGCTGCAATACTTAAATTATTGACGTCACATTCGTGAAACCATTTTGACAGAATACATCATACCTTAACTATCTTTAACGTAGATAATTTGAAGGATTTGATAATTATAAGTTTCTCTCCGATGAAAATTTCCATAAACATCCATTGTCAGTAATACATAATTAACTTTATTTGTTGTTTATTCGTTAGCAGCTCTTTAGATAAGGACAATGTAGTGATTGCAAGTTTTTTACTGTAAACAGAATATCAAGAAATCATAACTCAAGTTATGCCGTGTCGCTGACCTTAATTTGATTAAGAAACTACACACTCTTATTGTAAGTAAATTTTTATCTATTTATATTTTATACTATCAGTTGCCATCGACTTCGTTTGTATGGCGGTTATCACACGTAATAACATTTTAAAAAGATATAGCTGTTCTTAATTTCTCTGTTGTATTTCATCACCCATAGAAAAACTTGACACGTCACGGGGGTCTTGTTTAAGGCCACAATGTTTTTCTGTGATAATTGCATTGTCAAAAGATCTAATGGTAGATAAGCGCCATTAGTCCAAATCTATCCAGTGGGTTCTTTAAATGAAAGAGCGTGGAAAAATTCGAATTTGCCCTTTGTCTAGTTCCTAGTAAATGTAGCGTGACAAATCGTATCCTAAGTTATTCAGCATATTACTGGTAATAAAACAAAAAGTTTTGTTCTAATCGGTCCATTAATTTTCGAGTGATGTTTAAACAAACAAACAAATACACAGACAAACAAATGAAAACCTTTAAAAGCAACTATTTTGGGGTCTGATTATGTATATAATACATACCGTTCACTTTTTCCAAAAAATATTTAATGTACATATTTGGCTTCCTTTACGATTTTATTACATGTACAGAAAAACCAGTTTTGTTGTAACTGTTATTAAATCTATACGTCATAGTAACATTTAAACGCCGCAATAATTCTACATTTTTATCGAACCTTTTCGAACACGGTACCGACTGATCTAGAAAACTTGGAGGGCGTGCGCCGGGCGAAGACGTTACAACGGCCTAGCGTTATATAATTATGCAAATCGAATCTCTCCATCCCCACGTCTCGGCCGCGTGAATGAATTATCTCAATCGTTTGACGCGAAGCTCGGCGCCGGCATCAATATTCATGGTATTATATTATAACGTAAATATTATGACAGATAACCCCACTCCCCTCCATTATAGGCACGTTTTCGTCCATGTCCGATCTCGCCGAATGATAAAAGATCGAGTTGTGATGCAATAGCATCGCAACCGGCGCGAGTCAATATAACTTAGTACAACAATATAAGTATAGTACAACTTACGCTATCTCGATGCAAGCCGTCAGCGGAAAGTGCCCGATGTAAACAGAGCAATAAAAAAAAATGATAAAAGGACAATACATTTTCCGGCACAGCGTTATCTGAAACGTTCAAGTGTTTTATTGAGTGACCGACTGACGCAGGAGGCCACTTCAAATGATAAATCTATTTGCCGGCCCTCCTCCCTCGATCCGGCTGGACCCATTAGATAAATGGACAGTCGTCGACGGTGAGAGTGGTCACTTGTCGAAAATCCTCGTGTATATATATATATATATATATATATATATATATATATATATATACATTATATAAATGCATTATATAAACTTCCCAAGGATTTATATATTTTTCTAGAAATATGTTAAACAAGCTATGATACCCGGCTTCGCTCGGGAGTTGAGATTACGTGGTAGATGAAATAAAAAAAACATACTATGACGTAAAAAGTAAAAAATATATTTTGAAAACATTTTCTATATTTACATGTATTCACATTTTCTCATTATTTACACTACTTGTTTATAAACAACATTTTTCATTTTATTGTCCGGGTATATATATATAAATTTTTCGAACTTCCTACTTGAGCAAGCTACGTATAGCTGACCGTGAGAAGCAGGATTCTTTGAGGTTGATGCCACAATATTTTAAAGTTTGCCCTTGCGCTTTGTTAATTGTAAAACTAAAGGCTAATTTAATTGGAAACTGCAATCTTTTAAATTGAAATGGCAATTCAGAAGAGATCAGTGGTATTCTAGGTATAAATACTGTGTGTCCTTTGTTCTTTCCGGAAATAAGTTCAGCTTCAATGACATTATTCGATAGCTGTTTTACGATCATCCTCGTTCCATTACATAGTTTTGGGGAGTTGAGATTTCTGAGTAGTATGATTGGAGATCCAATTTTCAGACGAAGGCAGTGTAATGGCATTCCTGGTACTTGTAAAGAGTTTAGAAATTCAGTAGGAAAGTTGACACTTTTTTCAATGGATACCATCGTGTCGATCGATTTATATACTTTCTCTTCACCAGGTATTTTCTTTAGAATATTAAAATTGATATCGTCAACAATATTATTTTTAGTGGCCAAAATTGCTCTTTGAAATAACCACTCTACGTTGGTATAGTTTTGAATAATATTTGGATAAATTTTGTCGATTAGTTCGTTTTCAGTAGTGGCTATGTTACAGAAATCACTATTGAGTTCAATAAGGCCGGTCGTTTGATCAGTAGGATATGTACCTTCGCCTATTTGTAAAAGTATTTTAGCAAAATGTGCTGCTGTTTCATCTTTTGATAATTCAACCCTCATGTTTTTTGTTAATTGCAGTATTTGTACTTTTGGCCAGAGATGTGACTTTTAAGCATGCATTGATCTCGTCTGCTGGTGTTGATTTGGGAATAACTGGAAGTGTTTGTCGAAAATCTCCTGAGAGTATGAGTAGAGCTCCTCCCATTATTTCAGAGTTTTTCGCAATTCTTGTAATGTTCTGTCCATGGCTTCTAGTGATTTTTATGGGCCATGGTGCATTCATCCCAGAAGATAATTTTAGCATGTTTTAGAAGTTGACCCCGTCCAGATGTTCCTGAGATTTTACATACCGGAATTGTTGTTCGGCTATATTCAACGGTAGTTGTAAGGCAGAATGGGCAGTTCGTCCTCCTTCCATAAGTGTGGCTGCAATGCCGATGCTAGTGCCAGTGCGATGTGTTTTTCAGCACGTATTTCCGCCAGTATTAGATTTATTAGAAACGTTTTACCGGTGCCTCCTGGTGCGTCCAAGTAAATAATTCCACCAGTGTTGTTATTTATTCGGTTCATTATAACGTTGTAAATTTTTTTGATTATCATTGAGGAGTGGTTTGTTGTGAGCAATGTATTCAAGTAGTTCATTGACGTTGTAGCTTTTTCCTTTGTAATTTCGTAGTTCAGCACACTGAAAGTATTTCTTTGTGGTGCTGGCATTCCAATTTCTACTAAGGTCTGGTTATTTATTGCTAAACATTTATCTTCTAAGCGAATGAGTGTTTCATTGAAGATGTCGTCATTGAATTCTATAGTCAGTTCTGGATTAGCTTGTCGGATTTGGTACAATATATCATCACTCATATTCCGTTTGAAAGAGTCCCATAGCTGTTTTGGGTTTGATGGGTTACATGTTGTTAGAATTATGGCGAATAACTCTCGAATTTGTTCAGCTGAAGCTGTGAGTGTGGCTTTGTAGTGTTAATTCCCAGTGGTTATCGTTTTCCAATAATCCTAAACGTTGACATCTCTGTAAGTGTGGCATATGTAGCCGTCGATAGTCCTGAGATCTGTGAATTTGTTGGTCCCCGTATTTCGTGTAACAACATTCGGAGATAGAAACATTCGGCATTGTTTGGATGTACAGTGTATACTCGACCTATTGCGTTAGTTTTCATTATTTCTGGATGACCCTCTTCTGGCATTCCTTGTTTTCGTCGTTGAAAAATTTTCCTTGTTTTGTCCCACGTATAATAAATAGGGACGTCGACATACAGTAACGTCTTTGCGAATGGATCCGTTTGGCAAAGTTGGAAAAAGCTGTTAATGTTGTGTTCTGAGGTGGTTCGTTTGCAATTTTTCTAGCCGAGTCTTTTGTGAAGTAAACTCTGTCCATTCTCCAAATGTACTGCTAGATGTTGCACAGCTGGTTCGCGTTCGTGTATGGAAAACTAAAAATCCTCCACGCTGCTTCGTTACTGTTGATATATCTTCCCATTTGGTACATGAGGATTTCATCATTTCTATTATTTTGTTCGCTATTTTGGACTATTTGAAATACTGCCATATCACTACCTTTTTTACGTACTTACATATATATTTAATAGATTTTACTGAATTGCAATATTCAACGTTTATGTGTGCTTGGAACATTTTGGAAAGTAGTGGGTTATATGGTACTACCCATTGATTATCTATTTCCAGTTCGTCTCTGCCTTGTAGTCGTATTTTTGCTGTGAAGCCACCGTTTTCGGTGATCGTCTTCTATATTTGGGATAGCCGTCATCTTCAGTTTTTGTATCGTCCATGGTTTTGGATATTTTTGTACATTTTCCATCACTCATGCATGGCGCATTGAGGTTTAATGGTCCACATGGTCCGTGAATCATGTTTTTCACTACTATGTTGTATAGTTCCGGATCATTTTGTGGATTGGGAAATTCAGCTTGGATGATTTTGTCGATATCCGTGGGATAAATTTTATCGTAGCCATGAGATTTGTGTGAGTGAGGTAATCCTCGTTTTTGCCACTCGATTGTATACATCCAGCATCTAACGGTTCCAAAGATGTGGTATTTTGTGATGACTTCAATAAATCTTATTTGTTTTTGTCGAAAAACTCGGGCTATTATGTCGTGTCGATCCATGGAGGTTTGTCCGTATTTTAGTTGTTCTTTGATTTCTGGCCATGATGAGTTGCATGTAAATGTTATGAAGAGATCAGGTCGTCCATATTTTCTTACGTAGGTCATGGCATCTTGAGTATATTCGTGCATATGTCTTGGACTTCCTATGTATGATGAGGGTAAGATTACCATTGTTCCAATATCGTCAATATTGCCGTCATTTACGATCGCATCTCGAAGGTGGATGTATTCTTCTGTGCGTAGTTTCTTCTGATTCAGTCTTATGTAAAGCATCCGTTCTGCTTCTATTTTTGCGTACATATCTACCAGAAATTGTTGGAATAAACGGCGAGTGTTGAGAATGTGATTGTATACTTCATTGTCTCTGATCATTAAGCGGTAAGCATAGAACTCCTTGGAAGTGACTCTTTTGTTTGTTTCTATGCCGTTTTTAGGATGAATTTGTTTTATATTGAAATGATAACCATCCTCTCCGTGCAGAAATATTAACGGATATTGAAGAGCATCATATGAACGGTGTGTCTCTGCAATGCGTTGTAGTCCTTTTCTTCTTCGTTGTACAATTATGTCACGGCTTGTATTTTCATTGTCCACAATTACGACGGCGACTTCATCTATCTGAGGTGCATTAAATCTACGTTCGTGTTCTCCACGTGGTCTTTATCGGCTCGAATTACAATTTTATAGTCATCAGAAATCATGCGGTCTAGTGTTGTTTTGAATATATAAATCAGTTGATTGTATTTGTGTAAGATCCTCTGTACATCTTGGATTATTTCGCGTTTCAATCCAATAAAATTTGTACATCGTTGATCAATTTCGTTTTTTTCATTTCCGATGAAATATACTTGCAGAAATTTATAGTCATCGTTAGGCATTGGTAGTAACGATCCAATTTTGTGATAAATTTGCCCTTGAATTGAAAATACATATTCAAATTTGTCTCTATTAGTGTCAGTCGAAGTAACACCGAAAGAAGTCATTTGAAAGCAGGAGTTGTATGATCTTATATTTTGAAGAAAGTGTTTAGATTCTGGTGTTTCCCCGGTCATGTAATGTAGAAATTCCTGTGGAGGTGCTTCCAGTGGTGGTAATCGAATTTTTCCATTCATGCAACAGAGACCTGGTGTTTTTTACTGAATTTCGCGTGGCAAAATTGACAAATGTTATTCATTTTTCCGATCACAACATATTTATGATCGTAATATTTCTTCGTCGGTTCGTAGTGGAATGCTTCCTTTGTTAGATTATCTTTTAAAATTCTCGATTCTTCAATACTTTTTTATTTTCTTTTTCTTCGCTTTTTCCGCTTCTCAGGGTGCTCATTCTGGTTCGTTGATTTTGTAAACGTGCTTCGCGCTCTTCTTCCGTTTCATTTCTTCGATTTTCTTTTTGTTTTCGCCGTTTCGCTGAGAACTGGCAAGATCTCCACCTCTTTTACGTCTAGGCATTGTATTCTGTAAAATATAAATTAAATAAACATTTTATAGACAAATATATTGTTACGTAAACGTGGAGCACGTTGAGACAAAGAAAAATTATTTAATCTTTAAGCGGTCGCGGGATATTTTGTTTACGGCCAAAGTATATAGAAGGCATCGATTCAACGCCGCGCGACTACTTGAAAGGAAATTACAATTAAAAGAAAATAAAAAAACATTAGAATTAATTAAATACACTATTAAAATACTCACATTTGATATTTCACAATAAAGGCTCACAGATAACTTTTTTCTTCTTCACTTCGAAATCGAGAATTAATTAAACACACTATTAAAATACTCACAGGTGATACTTTAAAATAAAGGCTCACACACAGATAACTTTCTTTTCGTTTCGAAATCGCTTGTTTCGCTGTTCAAATCAAACTAACTTTGGCGGATGACACCGGGCTCTTATATATTCAGAAAGCTAGGCTCTAGGATATTCGAGAAAGTTGGCGCTAGGATATTCGAGAAAATTCGGACGTAAAATGTTTTTTTTTTAAATGTTGTAACGTTTTATTGACACATTTATAGGCCACTACACGACGTTAATAGTTACTTTTTGCCTCATAACTTTTCCGGCCAGATCTTTAAATGAAGGTGACTTTTTCCTGACATCTGATTTCAATGATACAAAGCGTATATTCTACTCCAAATCGAACTGTATGTACATATCCGCGAAAACCGCAAAAAATCCGTTCTGTAATTACAGAGATTTGCGCGAATAAACAGACTGGCAGACTGGAAAAAAAAATTGAAAATCGTTAAAGAGAAAACAACGACCCCTCTCCATTTTTCATAGATACCTTCAGTGTATAAACACATCGGGTACTACTGCTTTATTACATGTATAGATTTTGGACTAAGCTTTATTGATATGAAAAAGCTTAAGATTAATAGCGCACATGCGCAGCTGCGTCAAACGCATGTTGTTTTGCTCCTCGCATTGGTCTTGTGACATTGTTTTTATTTGTCTTAAAAATATCTATTCTGTTTCGTGCGCAATTCCTATTATAAAGTAATAACATCTTTTTTATTAATTTTCCTTTCCGTTCAACGATTTTCATTGTTAGTGACATAAACGTACGCAGTTATTATCATAGTATGACATAAATTGTATCGCACAATGGAATGATAATAATCAGATCAGAAGTCGTGATGCACGACGATTTAGTTAAATGACGCGAACAAGGATGTATATGAGGGCAATTGAGCTTAGACTTGTTGGTAAACGCAGTAACCCCTCTATATTGTTTCACATAATTTATAATGTATGTATATGTATATATACGCACTGGAGCTCTTAATAGAAAATACTGCGAAACAAACAATGGAGATGACTTATAATGTAGAGAATTCGATGAAACTTCGCTTTACTGAAATGAATATGACGTATCGTATTTAGTTTTTATACGTATCCACTTGCCAAATATCTATTTAAGCTTTTACTGGAATCGTAGAAGAATCTTATATTTCAGAATGGTTTTCTTTTATGCAATTTTTTACTCACTTGTGTAGCTCTTCTCTCCAGGCGGATTCGAAAGAATTTATTGGTTTGCCGGTCATGAGCATCGATACTTGACTTATGCATCTTTTTAGGCCGGACATTCTACGCTGCATAAACTTTATAAAAGTAACTGTTCGCTATTTACGATCACGTAAACACTAAACAACTCAACAAAACAACGTATTGAAAACGACTTAGGAAATTTTAATGTACTCACAATTTTAAAAGCACCACAAAAATAAATAAATACTGGTATATCACAAAATATTACGGGCGTATCCAGCGCCTCGAGACGTTCCACCGTGTAAAATCACTCAAAAGTCAAAAACACGAAATCGGCTCAAAGCAAACGGGCCACGTCAAGTTACAAGATTCTCTCGAATCTGTCCTTCAGTAAGACGTTGATCAGCGACTCGCTGAAGACCTCCTTGAAATCGAAAAGGTTCACGACTATTTTCCCCAACATGGTTCCGTAGGTCATCGCAACCGACCGACAAGGGATCGTCCGCACGGCGACAGCGGCGACGGGGGCGACGTTGCGGCGCCGCGCGTTACCACGACGTCACGACGGCGTCGGACCTTCGGCTGTCCGGGGCGGTCGGGCACTGAGCGGAAGGCGCTCCCTCCGCGAAACGGGCGCGAAGACGTCCGCGAACGAGCGCAAAGCGCCGGGACTCCGTGCCAAATCGGCGCAGTGCGGCGGCGCGGCGGCGGCGGCGGCGGCGTGGCCGATCTATTTTTTGATTGCGAAAAAGGAACGACGACACTCGTGGCCACTAACTAACTGACGTCGTTACAGGCATTGCCGGCAGTTAAAGTTTTATGCCAATCGCCTTTCGCATTGATTAGGTATTCAGAAAAAAAAAACGAATGCACAATCTATTTACAAATAAAAAACATCTGCGGTACTAAGTGACGTTGTTATAGGAATTGCCCGCAGTCATAGTTTAATACGCAAAACATATCCGATATATATCCTGTTTATCAGAAAGAATTAAAAAAAAAAACACCTGGAGTTTTAGATTCGTGTACGACCGAACGCGAAAGCTACCAACCGACGAACCGCAAGCATAATGGTTGTAATTATTTTCTGAAGGGATTATACTAGATTTGAAACCAACAATCAGACCGGCTACTACTGCAAGACCAAAAAGCGTTGAGCTGCACTACTACTAGCAACCGCATATTCAAGAGTTTTGAAAATTTAAAAGATTCCATAGCCAGAGAAGCTAGTATCCACAAAATTTTCTTATATTCAACGGTAGGACGGTAAGTGGAAATCTATCTGCAAACTTTAGATGATCTTCGAGTAGTTGCTTGAAAATGTCACTAAGGACAAGGGCTATTTGACAAGGAATTAAAACTAAAGTTAAGAAGCACATTGTCCATATGAATCCTAATAAAACCAAAAAGTTTTGTTAATGTGGCATCTGGGACACGGTACTATCGAGCAAGTGCACGGTTTGGTTGATGTCGGCAGAGCGCTGAAACAAATTATATTGGCGCTGCCTTCCTAGACATATCCCAGGCTTTTGACAAAGTACAGTGACTGCTATACAAAAAAAAAATGTTGCCTCATTCATTCTTCCCACTCTTAAAATCATATCTTGAAAATAGATGCTATGAAGTGAAGATATTCCGATACATCTGACATGCACGTAATTAGGTCTGAGTACCCCAGGGTAGCGTACTGGGACCGGTTCTTTATTTGATATACCAGCAGATCTACCCGCTCACGCTTCCACAACTACAGCGACATATTCAGATGACACCGATCCTTTCAAAACATGAAAATCAAGACTCAGCATCCGATAGCCTCCAACAACACCTGAACCTTATTGAAAATGGCTTGACAGTGGCGAATTAAGGCCAACACTGATAAATCGGTTCAAGTAACCTTCACTCTCAGAAGGAAAACATGCCCACCCGTAAAACTTTGCAACGTAGAAATCCCACAAGCAGATGATGCTAAATATCTAGGTATGCACCTCGACCGACGGCTCACGTGGCGCAAAATATATGGACAAAAGGAAACAACTGGACTGCAAACTTGGAGGCATGTATTGGCTCATTGGACGAAGTCACAGCTGTCTGACGCCAGTAAAATGACAATCTATAAAACTATACTGAAGCCTGTATGGATATAATGCATTCAGCTATGGGGCACTGCCAGTCACAGTAATATAGAAATATTAGAGAGGTTTCAAAGTAAAACAATGAGAGCCATGTTCAATATTCCACCACACATAAGCAACAAATATAAACCTAGACTTGAATCTGAGAACGGTGAAAGAGGAAATAGAGAATTACAGCAAGAATTACCAAACAAGACTTGACCAACATATCAATCAGCTTGTCACAGAACTGCAGGAGGGCAGTCTAAGATACTCTCGTTTAAAAAGAAACAGTATATCAGATCTAGCAATAAGATTTGCCGAAAAGTGATGAGAATGGTACCACTGGGGACACATCTCAGCTAATTCACTTTCTCTTATATAAATCTGATATCAAATTAGATTATTGTTTCTGTAGACACAGATTGCTAAGTCGCAGGATAGAGAAAAAAAAATGTGGCATCTAAGTTTAATCGGCTGATTAACGAGATCGGTTGAAAAAGAGGATTGTGTTAAGCGTGTGGTCAAATTCTAAGGAGAAGTGAATTTTGAACTATAATGTCAACAGCAATTGTCAACAACAGTTATATCCGTCATTAATGAATCAGGACAATACGTCAGCACACAGATCATATTCAATCCAATAAAAACTAAATGATTAGATGGAGTGAAAGATTTTATCATGAACAAAACAATCTAATACATAAATATGTAGATTATTTCGCCCATCGTAACATGGTTGTCGAGTTTTTAAAATGTTGAAGCAGTGACAGTGACATCGAGAAGATATATCAATTTTCAACCAGTATAACAGTTGCCACAGTTGAATTTTCAAAAGCAAAAATTCATTAAAAGGGGTGCATGTTCACCAAAATTTGATGGAGTTCAATTTGCGAAAGTCTTTATAATGTTGTTTTATTTTCTATTTGTAAACAGCGTAAACGGCCATAAAAGCGGTGAATACTTTTAATGTAGCCTAGATGATGCGGCATTTTATCTAAATGAATTTTGGTAAAATTGAAACACATCAAAGATGTATTCAAAAACCAACTCCAAAACAATCAGTCGAAATTTTCTTAAGTCAAACTGTTACAAAGTTGTACATTGATATTTTCTACAAATAAAAAACGCTCATTTGTTTGTTAAAATTGAAAAACTGCACTGACACACGCCAGTAGATTGAACACGGTTGCCTCATTGATATTTCGTGCTGCGAGAATCTAGTCGCTCCATCTCATTGATTGACGTTTATTAGAATTTACGAGCGTTTCAATAAATATTTTGACTTCAATCTATTCCGGTAAAGCGTACGAGAAGCAAACGAATGTTTGGAAAGAAAATATTTGCGTCTTTGATGCCAATGTATCTATAAATCAGAAGACTGTTATTTCACTGAAACCGAGAGCACTCAAAATATTTATAACAATAACATGGAAAGTAGCATTAGTATCTTGCAGGTATATTATTAAGTAAGAATAAGAAGATTAATGGGAAGGCCGGAACTAATAGTTATAAAGAATGTACTTTTTCAAATACTTGTCTCCTCAAAAACTGTTGAAACCTTGAAGAGAATATTAATATTAGGCTTATTAGGGGGTCAAATATCAGTTAGAAGTTTGTTTTAACGGCAAAAGAAAGCATTGTAAAGAAGCTTGCGTGTTATGAAAGCTTTAATAGAATCTTTGACAATACGGTGTCTCAACCGTGTTGTCAAAGATTCTATTAAATCATTGCATACATAATCATTAGACAAGCAATAGTTGCGAGTTTGGAAATCGGAATCTATAGGGTTTAAAATTTTAACCATAGACGAATTGACCAATAAGTTTTAGATTAAATTTAACATCTCGTTCGATGTCTCGGGGACCATGTCAAGCTGTTGGTCTAAGTTTCCAATGCATTGATGAAAACGATCGTTAGTAGTCCCCAATCCGCACTGGGTCAATATGGAGGACATGAGGACCAGCCTGTACGCGATGATGGACTTCGCTAAGAGCACCACCTTGGGGCTGTATTAGATGGGCTAAGCGAGCGCATACATATTTCTGCGCCCGGTACGCCCGCGATAGATTGGCAAAGCACTGTCTTCGCGCTGTCCTTTCGCCGCTTTCTTCCGTGACATGACTTCTTTATAAGTGGTTCATATCACTTCCCACAGTAGCTTCTTACCGATCACAATTTATCAACCAACACGATGATGTCGACGGCAATGATCTTTCCCACAACGGCCGTTTGAGTCGGGCCTTATGCTGTCCAAATGCACGTTTCCAGCGGGTGTTGATGACGTCGTCGAGAGATCATTTGCATAGTGACACGGTAGACGCCTTCCGCTTGGTAATTCGATATTGACTTTTTCCGAAATCAAAAGCAAAATACTTACATATTTTACAACGTTATTATTTATATATAATACATATAATAGGAAAAATCCACAAAGGCATCTTTTCCTTATTTATATCGCATAAACCAGATTGCATTATCTGAATACAACGTTTACATTTAATGATAAAACTTCCACAATAAATCTATTCTAGTTATGCAAAGTACTTGAATCAAATAAAATCATATGAGTAGTAATATGAATCATAGTTTGAATTACGCACAATGAGCCATGGCAATAGTCTATGATAAGAGTACACGACATAACTTCTCACGACTTTCATAAGCGTGTCAATTGAAATAAGTTTATGGTTTTTCTGGCAGACCGTCACCTCAAATTGTGAAGGAACACATACCGAAGGACTTACACATGCCGATCCCTTAATTTCTTTTGCTTTAAAAACATTTAAATGATACTAAACGAGAATTACCTCTACAACACGAGACAACGACACGTCATATAGATATAGATGTTGGAGGTAAATTACATGGTACTCGATATTAAATTTTATTAAAAAAAATGTATTAAACTATCCATTTATAAATGGAGCTCCATTTCTTAAAATAAAAAAAAAACGAAGCCCCGCACAAAAGCAAATGTTTACGTAAATATTATCGATCGTTGTTATTTTGCTTTGTTCAACATACGCACATCTTCACGACTCAATAGCCCCTCTAGAAGACAGAGCTCGACTCGATAAATTCTGATCTCGTGTAACCAGAAGTCACGTTTTTGATGACGTGTTTCGTGATGCTTTATTAATAACCGCTTCCTTTCTCACCTCGAACTTGTTTACAAATACTCCCATAAACACTCATATCGCGTAATTTGTACGGCGTCAGAGTTGAAAATGCGCGTTTCAAACAATAGCATCATGTGAAATTATTTCAATTTTCGCACATTATTAAAAAGAAACGTAAGTATGGCTTTTAGAATACAAGCCGTGAATACAATGAATGTCTGCAAATCTTAAAATATTCGTGGCCTAGACACGCATGCGTAATCACGGAACATGTGAAGTCTTGTTAAAAATCAGTTTCTGCGCATTTCGTTTTAACACACAGAATTCAGTGCTTCGTACTTTAACAAGTGCTCTATACCTTTTTGTGCTATTTCGGCATTTTATTCATTTTAAAAGTTTTCCATCAAAAACATTTATTATATTATATCTGTGTGTACTATTCTTTTGATTAGAATAGAAATTCTCTTTAAAAAAAAAAACCTGAAGTATCACCTAAATTTTATAGAATTAAACCCTCATATTTATAAAAAGACACGTACATTTACTTTGCACTTTCGATCGTTATGAAGATATTTTAATTGATATCTAATTAATCCACATACAAATAATTATTTTACATTTACTTTACTTCACCCCGCGTAGATGTCGCACGGTTCGCACTACTGTATTCCTTTTGAAACATCACATACAAAAACACCTGACCTTATATCGCGTTTTCAGTGCAGGTGCGCCCCGCCTAATAAAACACGGCTTTCACTAAAGAAAATATTTTCGAAATTATAAAGAATGCGTTGCGTTCTCTATTCGAATACCGATGCCGATCACGATGTCGGTGCTTCCTTGGATGTTGCTGTTATGTTTTTCTAGGATTCATACTTTTTTTTCGATAAGAATGTATTCTATCTCCTATTCCAAGAGATAGTTTATCTCTGTGTGTGGAATTCGTTTACAGTTACTTCAGCAGTTTTCGAGATTAGTCTGGACAGACAAACACTATTTGCGTAAGTGTATAACTATTTTTTTGTTACAACATCAATTAATAATGTAAATAGATCATATTTCAAAAGTAATAAGATCTTTATAAGTATATTATATTTAATTTGTGAGTTTCTTAAGAATTCAGCATTTACAGGATTTTATTGGGATTTTCCGATATTTACATTCTTTTTCGGTCTTTTCTTTTTTCAAGAAATTAATAAAAAAGATAAATATAATAATAACTGACATCGCAGAATCAAGGCCACAATAATAGCTGTTTGTTACTATTCGTTGCGATATCCGGTTAAAGACAAACACCGCACTCATGGCCGCCGGAACAGGGTATAAGGTTATACAGTTGCACCGCCCCGGTTTTGCCCATGTGGGAAGAAAATACATCGAGAAAATACATAAATAAAATGTCTATTATTAACGTGTATCATCTTGAAAATAATTATGCCGGTGCCCATGACCACACTCGGTACTCACTGGAACAGCCAGAGCGGCCTACTGTTCTCGACTCAACTCAAAGGTGCCCTAAAATATAAACGTAAAAAAACTAAATCCTGTCCGCCTTTTTTAGGCTATATTATTATTCATCCTATAGTACGTATTGTCTTTATATAAAATATTTACATTAATTTTGCATAAACTGTATATAATTAATCAATTTTGCATAAACTGATACACAGATAGCGGCGATAAAAGAAAAATGTTTTCTAAATGTTTATACCATCGGTTTCCGATTTCATGACATGGCATAAATATAAAACCAAAAATGGCTCAAATTTCCAGAAATATTATACTTTATAAATTTTTTTTTCATTTATTTTACTAAATTAAGATAAATGAAGATAAAATAAAATTAGCAGGCAGCATTTCAAATCCTTTATGCTATGAGAATGTGTGAATTAAAAAGCCAAAGTAACTGAGCGCATCTAGAAATCAGACGACAAATTTCAAATCACCCTTTTTTTTTCTATAACAAAAATAACTAATACTAAATGGTAGACGATTCCAAAGTAACCTTTGAAAAGTTTTCCAAACTAGGAGGTTCTTCAAATCGCAAGTCTAAAGAGCCACACTCAAACTCCTTCAACCGTTTACGTTAAATTTTAGAAATTTACGATTAGTTTTATATTTACAAGTGAACTATAAAATGTGTATGACTGGCCAAGGATCTCTCCATCTTATAAAATGGGCACTCGTTAGACAAAACGTGTTTTTTGAACCTTATGTACAACAATTTTGGCACATATATAAAATTATTTTATTTTTAACAAGGAAAATTAGTCAAACACTAAGCAATATCGGAGACTTAGATACAGTCAAATTGATATAATACACTAAACTTATTTATTTGATTACTGTTTATTTCGTTTACAACGTTATCGCTCATTTTATCCACAAACCTTCAATTACGAACAAATTATGAATATTACGTGATAAATATACACTATAAATTAATAAATATCTGCTTATGGTAAATTATCACATTTAAAACAAAAAACAATTGCTACATTTTTTGTTGTTCCGTGCCAACAGGCAACATATGTAGAATAACTTTTGTCCGTCGCAGCCAATTTGTGTCGATTGTACTCTAAATAGAAAGCTGAAATCAGTACAGAAAGAAGAATCGGTGGTCTAATTTTTAATATATTTTTAAATACATTTAATTCAGACATAAGTTTTAGTGAGGAATTATTAAAAAAAAATATACAAAGTGGGGTATCAAATTATTGGAAGATTATAAAAATATTGGTTACAAATCAATTTTTCTCTTTTTTATGTAAACGTATTACTGTATTATTGTCGACAATGAAAGATGGGTTCTTATTAAATACACTTTTTTCTTTATGACTAGTTATTATTACAAATTATTATATCGTGAATTTCTGTAAAGAATGTATATCCGAACAACAAGTACATAGACAACGCACACTCCTCTTTTATCGTTTATTTTACCCAATGTTGCCATGCTACAATTACTACCTACTAATATAAAAAATGTGAAAATTCATGTTTATGAATTTGTGCTTTTACACATTGTCATTTGTCATCCTATTCGACCATATTTATAAATAAAGTTTTTACTTCCAGTTTTGTCCCTAAAATTTAGTTCCGTTTAGCTTTTGACACTATACGGCTATACGATTGTGAATATTTTATTTTTGTACCATATTTTTTTTTTTATAATCATGTTAATTTTCTTCTATATACACATAATCACATTTCAATTATATTTCGTTACAATAATTATTGGTTATCTTCATCTTTTGATAATTTATGTAAAAAAAACCCTATGAATAATAAATAATATGAAAATATGTCGCAACTTTTTTCCTAAAATCGTAAAATATGAAAACGTAAAAAAGTCAAATGTAAATACATTTTGATGAATTACATCGCGTCACAGATCTTCATGTTATCAAAGTAAAAATGTAAGAGAAAAATATATATGAAGTAAGTAACCTTGTATTAAAAACTGCAAAAAAACGATATATGTTCTATGAATTAAGGTATTCTCGTATTGTTTATTTCTTCCTCACTTACAGCACATCTAACGTAAAATTTTGGTGCTACTCCCTGCAATAATCGTGTGTTCAATTCGCCGTTCTCTATGTGGTCGTTTAAGGTATTTCGTCAAAACCATGCTATCAAAACCATCTACTGAGACACTGTAGCCAACCACGTGCAAGTAGCAAATATAACAGAATCCCACGACAGCATCGTCAGGGGGGACCTTGAAATGTAATTTAAAAAGGAATTATAAATGGTCATAAATTATATGAATCAAATGGTACCAATTACATAAGACACTCATTTGTCTCAAATTTATTTTTCGTCTCAATTGTACAGAAGTCGACCATTAAACTTAATAAAAATATATGACAAATTACCACAGATCGCTAATCATACCAAATACGTTTTATTTAGCCGTCTCACCCTTCACGGAGAGAGGGTGAATATATCACGACATATTCTGTATGATTGAATTTAATCCATAAAAAGAATTGGCAGAAATGTTGAATGTTTAACCACACCATTTGTACCCAACAGTAACATGGAGATTTTTTACCAGCACTTAGTGAGGTGCCCAATGCACTACCCCCCACAATCGGTTATTAGTACCCTCAAGGAAATACAATCATTGTTTTTGGCTCGTTTTATACTCCGACCACGTCCCCGTGATAGACTAGACCATAGATGAATATGAATATATAGAGGACTAGACGTTGGCCGCTCCCTACGACTCCCGCGCCATCCCACTTCAGACTTCAGAGTCGTTTCAAGCGACGAGTTTGCGGAAGTAAAAAATCTGAGAGTTACGAAATTATTTTTCTAATATTACACCGAAATAATTTATTCAAACGCGAATGAACTTCGTTCCGCGACGTGCGTGTTGCCAAGTTGAAAGCATCGGATGACATTCGGACCAGAATAGCTTTCTGTCATCCAGATTTTCTGCTGCGGAAAGTGACGGCGTTTTGGCGAAATTTCAGATGAATGAAGGATATACTTAGTTTGGCTATTCGACGCTAGATGTCGATACGTTTAATTATGTTTTTTTTTTTAGAATTTCTTAAATCACTAGGTATTAAAAAGCTTAAAATGAGACAAAGAAAATAAATGTTATGAATTATTGCATCTTATTTATATTAAAAAGCAACACACATCTCGTTATCTTTCAAGTATTCCAACAGCACTTTTAAGATGATTTCTTGAACATAATTTAATCCATTGGATTTCCATATAATGTTCCATTTAGGTCATCGCCTCACAAAACTCGTTTCCGAGATGACACTAAGAACATAACCCTATCTCATCTTTGCAACTAAATTGCTTGGAAGGCAAAAACGGGTAACAAAAAATAATGACGAAATTATACTAGGTAGGTATACGGTCGAAAAAAATTTTTTTATATAGATGATTTTTTTTAGGCTAAGACACGAAAAAGGTTTAAATTCGTTACAGCGAAAATCATCGTTTCAAATTATTTATATTATTGGGAATTTCAACACGGAAACCTATGAGATCATACACAGCAAATATTAGACAACTTCGAAAACTTGATTATAGATTTATGTATATTTATTACTATTAATTCAGACGTGGATGCGTCATCGTCCATCTACGTTACAATGTTATGAAATTAAAAAAAAAAAAAAACATATATATAAGTGTAAATTTTTGATAACTTTGTCTTTACATATACAGCCTATTTTCGAAAAGAAAATAGCCCATACAGCCAAACAAACGGACAAGAACCTTAAAAACTAATAAGTATTTTGGGATCTCTATGGTTAGACTAAACAGACATTATTATTCTCGTCATCTGCATTATGATATTATTGATGATATATTATTGAGAAATCTTATTACTAACCTTTTCCTCTAGGAATAAAATCAATGACGGGAAATACTATATAACGAATAGGTTTCGTTAACGTGTTTGCATTAGTCATTACTAAAACGCTCAAGCGTAAAATCCATTAAACGCCATTAAACATCGACGCGTAACTGGATTCTATTTAAATGAGCAGAAAGACAACTCCTTTACAGATCAATTCAACGATTGAACGTTAAATTGAAATGTAATGTATTTCAAGAATTATCGCATTCTTTATCATCGCCCTGAACGGCTGTGAAATTAAAGACTTTGTTCTAGTTGTCACGCCGTTACTTGGACTAACTCAGATCAATCAGGTATTACGTCTACAAATTGTTTATCCTCCTATTTAATTTTTCTCCTAGTTCTCTCAATCGGATCGAGAAAATCTTGAACAGTAAGTAACCTTTGTGCACGTGAGATAAACTACTTCGAGGAAGTTAAAATTAAACGTTACAATGCCGTTATGATTTTGAACACGTTTCGTAGTACGATCGAAGGACTGCGACACGATTATAATCCGGCCGTGACTCGGTAATTAACGATTACACAAGCTTTTATTCGCCGCAGCACGCCGCGGGTCTGTTCTGACCGCCGGTGGCCACGTACATCGGCGCAATGTAATGAAATTTAATAAAAAGATAGATAAAATTTAATCAAGTCACGTAGTATGTATTGTACAGACCGTGGTAGAAGGCTGTACCTGGATGAATATAACGAAAAATGATTTAAATAAAGAAAAAATTGTCTTTGTATAACGTACATGACTAACCATAACGGCGGGGGAAGATTTATGTATTATTGTCATTTTACACTTTTCTATCTCTCCTTATGTTCACGAATTAAGCTACTACGAAAGAAATATTTCAATAATTCAAA